>JAIFZK010000013.1:8512500-8582500 GCA_027481765.1 Tenualosa thibaudeaui | reverse complement strand
TCCAATTATCTTTGCTGAGTGTCATCCCTGCCTCATTCCGGCGGACTCCTCTCACCCTCCCCTCCTGAGTGGACTAAAACCAACACTACGGGAGGCACATCTCACGACCAACTCCCCATCACAGAGGACCTTCCTGGACGCCGACACTGGGCCCGACTCCCCTTCCTGAGGCTTTGTGATTGACCCCCCCCTCACAATGGCGCTGTCAAATGGACCCTTACTGTTACTGTTATTAGTTGGGTTAGCCCCTTGAGTCGTGGATCTGCCCAAGGTTTCTTCCTAGATTAACTGAACATAAGGGAGTTTTTCCTTGCCCCTGTTGCTCTTGGGTGCTCCTTCTGTGAAGCGCCACGAGACAATACTATTGTAAAAGGCGCTGTATAAATAAAACTGAATTGAATTGAATTGAATATTCTTGATGATTATAACTGCCAGCAGCTGAGCGCTATAATTATAACAATTATTCTCTTAGGTTATAATGCTAGTATTTCAAATTAATCTCTTCTTTCTGTATGTGTATTTATAGATATATATAGCTTTCTATGTTCTCAGTATATAGGCCTTATAAGAAACATTAGTCAGATCACCTGCTTGGATACACTGTGATATACTCAATCACATTGTTGGCAAAAGAAATAACGGGAACACAGAAGTAACGGTAACACTGAAAGTCTGTGTTCATAAAGCATCTAAAGACATTCAAAAAGTGTTCTAAATAATCCAAAATGCCTTATAATGATTGACATAAGTAAGGGATAATGTATTGTGTGAGTTATTATTACTGTGAGTCATTATAGAAAAATAATTATACAGAAATACAGAAATAACTGAGCTCTGAACCTTGGGAAGGAGAATCTCCTAGCATTCTGGAGAACCCTATAAGTTAATATAGCTATTCAGAAATAGTCATCACGGGAGTTATAAAGTTGTACCATAGGCATAACCCCGGTGTATCACAATGCTTTATAACACTGTCACAATGTCATAATAACCATTTTTGAATGGCTACATACACTTATGTCAGTAATCATAACACATTATGCATACTTTATAACCTTTTGTATTTACATAATGCTATAATAGTATGTCTGTCCCCTCAACACTTCATGGAGGTTGAATCTGTTATTCCCAGTATTCTTTTTTGGTATTTGGGGTAAAATGAACACCTTGCACATTTTCAGTCTCCCTTGTAGAGACTTGCATGAACATCCCATTACCACAGGTGTTATTTGAGCCTGACCTGCTACGTTTCTCAGGTTAACGTCATTTGGTGATTCATTACCAGGAGCTGCATTACCTCTTGCACTCTCTCTTTTGCCCATGCCTGAACACAACAACAGGAACATGTGCTCCGTCTACAGGTTAATGGGGAACAACACAAGCTCCAGCGGTGCACTGATGGGGTGAGTGTGTTTCAACTGGCCAGTCAACACCACATCTCTGCTGGGCATCTTGTTAGCACGTCAGAGCAGTTCTGTTTACTCACCTACTTACCTACCTACATACCTATTTTGTAACGTGATAGAGTTTTCACTTTTTTCCTCTATTTTCATTCAGTAAATTCAGCCTCTTGTGTTTTGAAACAAAATGTAAAAAAATGGGTAGGAGCATGCAGTCACTTAACTCTATCTATGTATCTATCTATCTATCTATCTATCTATCTATCTATCTATCTATCTATCTATCTATCTATCTATCTATCTATGTTTCTAGAATGGTGTTGTTCAGAAGCTTGTCTGCCTCTTGTAAGGACATTTGTCCAGTGGGGAAAGGGCCTGTGTGTGTGTAATTCCCCACTGAGCTAAGACACTCATCTCCTGCTCTGACATTTAATCGTAAATTAAGGAGACAGATGAGGTACAATGAGCAATCAGTCCCGTGTGGGACCAAGGACTGCCAAAAAACACATGCCATTTTCTGCTTTGTGACCAGTGATGCTGATGCTGATGAGGCATTTTTTTGGGCATGGGGGCATAGGGGAACTTAATATTCCATTAAAATGTGATAACAATGCCAAGCTTTGAAAATGAAGACATTCCTCCTGTGATTTAGTGAGGCATTCAAGTTGACATTCACGGACAGCACAGCAATAGCACTGCTTCACTGCAATTTGGTCTTACTTTCTAAAATTAAGTGGCTTTCTTAATGTACCAGTTTTAAGGGCTGCTGTCCAGATGAGTATGTTACTGCATGATGCTGTGATCTGGCAAATGATGAGCTCTCTTTTCAACAAATGGAAATTTATTGAGATGGCCGACAATTTGAAACTGTATGCAGACTAAACAGCCAAGGTTAATGAACACATTAGCAGCCCAAATTGCATGAAGCTGCTGAGCTATATGCAGGAATGTGTGTCTCTATGCCTGTAAAACACAGCGATACACAAACTACAATAATGGTCTCAAGAGGGGTAAGGACACCATCTTGGGAGTGTCAAAGCTGTTGGTGATAGTAAAAACTACTCTCAGCACATTTTAACAGACAGTGGTATTGCCTGACATATAGCACCCATTATTCTAATATACATTTCTGTGGTATGCTGGTTTATAATAGCTGCTGACAGTGATGAAGTGAAATCAGCCATCAAAGAGGTAAACATGGACACCATGGATGACATGCAATGATTAATCAATAGCCATTACATGCCTGTTTTACAGTTTTATCACATTAGAGGCCATCTGCAGTGGATTGATACATTTATACAGTGCTGACTTTATATCAAATGCTCCATATGAGAAGGATTGTTGTCTCACTTGCCAAATCCACCCTCATAAGTCCCCATATTCTCATGATACCCAGGCTGTTCACCTTTTGGGGAACAACAAATGACATCAAATAAATGATTTGAAAACAACTGAAGCCTTTGTGTTCCGTAGATCAGTGGGTGACTTTTAAACCCCTCTCTGACTTTCTGTCAGTACCGTGGCTACTGGGAAACATATCCCAGCACAGCATGTTTGATCAGCTCATCTGCACAACACAAAATACAACAGAAAACACAAAATATATCAAATTTTAATGCTCTCTGTGGCATCAATCACTATGCTGGACTTGCTTACTTGCAAAAATATAAATTAACTGAGGAGCGTCAATGTCTGTATGATTGGGGTGGCTGAGGAGTTGTTTTCTATCAGGGTCGATGAGTGTTGGGTGCAGGGGTCAAAATTAAGTTTTTGGAATGTCAATATCTACCAGCCAGTGACAGATAAACTGGTGAAATTCACCAGCCATTCAAATTTTGAAGTATTTTCTATAAACTTCAAAATTTGGCTGGTGGCTGGTGCTAATTTTAAGCCTTGGTTGAGTGCATAAGGTTCACTGTTGGTCTTAAGAGTTTGGTAGGAGAAGTATGCAGTGATGTTGTACCTTTTAGACACGGACATTATGTAAAACTTATGTTGAAGATATAACATTGGTGCTATAGGAGATATAACATTGGTCCTGTAGGAGATATAACATTGGTGCTGTAGGAGATATAACATTGGTCCTGTCTGGGATATAACATTGGTGCTGATGTTCAAGATATAACATTGGTGCTGATGTTCAAGATATAACTTTGGTGCTGTAGGAGAAATGGTAACCTTGTTAAAGGGTATGCTTTACAGTGCCAATAACTCAGCTGTACAGCTTCACTAAATGTTGACGATTAGCCACCAGGTAAGTGCAGTGTGATCACATAACAATCTACGTGCATTGCTGTACAGTTGAATTCATCACATAAGGACATCCTTCCAATAAATCTAATCTGGCCTTCCGTAGCTTCCTTATCACCCAACACCTCCATGCCTCTCAACCTCTCACCTCTGCATATTATATGTGCTGCCTTGTAGGCAGAGATTAGTGAACAGCACAGCATTTCATAGCAATAATCTCTGGCCATACGGCAGTTCAGCAGCGAGATTCTTTTCCGCTCTGCTCCGTAGCAGGGTTGAGATGAGGACCAGTGACAGGGGTTAATTTACTTGGCAGCTGGGCAATATTGCAGATGGTTAACGCTGACCCCTGTTAGAGTGCCCTGCAGAGTGTGGTCAGATGCACTGGTCAGCCTGCTCATAAAAAGACAGAAGAGGGAGTGTTCAGAGAAGGCCGGACATTGGATCTCTTTCATTCACTGTGGGGTGAAGCCCCTGTTTGCCTCTCAATAATGCTGAAGTTATTGGAGCTCTCAGTCGAAGGGGACAGGCTGTGTGTCACCAGGATTTACACATGGCAAATTCAATCATCACAAATTTCTTCTGGGGCTGTTTTTCTTTCTTTCTGTCTCCTGTTTTTCTCTTGGTTGCTCACTTTGCACTCTCTTACACTCAAATGTGCAAAATGTATCACTCTTGTCTGCTTTCTTCTCTCTCTCTCTCCCTTTCTCTCTACACACAATCTAGGGCACCTCTGTAGTTTCTGTATTTACCAAGCTCAGTGCTCCAAACTTACAATCTGTCTTTTAGATTGAAAACATGATGGTGGCAATAATGAAAGAAATCAGATACACTGTAAAGGAGAAATGAGTGTCATGCTCAGTGCTGATGCTTTACTCCCTGTCTGAAATCTGTCTTAGAAATATCTGCAGATGTCCTCCCTGCCATTTCTCTATATGAAATAGAGCTGAAGTTTTAAACAAAGAACTATCTGCAGAGGAACTAAAACATAACCATGCTTTATCATGCCTTTTTCTTTTTTTTTTTTAAGAAACCGCTCTAATTTAACTCTGGGTGGCCTAAGTAGGCTGTGTCAGTGTCAGCCAAAAATTTGTACCTTTTGTTAAAGTACCTCATCGAAATAACATCAATCATTGCCTTTTAACTTTTTTGGCATGTAATTTTTTTCAAATTTGCTCTATTGCAAGTAAGAGCTTCATTCATTGTGTCTCAGCACTGCAATATTGCCTAGTTAGTGATTGGAACGACTTAGTTACTTTTAAAATCATATCGTAGGACGAATCTCTCCTCCAACAGGGAGTCTTTTCTATTGTGTGCACACTGAGAGAGGCCGGGTTATCCTAAACACAAACAAGAATATTTTAGTCATGATCTTGTTTCCTCTCTCTCTCTGTTTCTGTTCCTCAGACTTTTAGAAGGCTGTCTGATGTGGGAAATGTATCCCCTATGTATGGAACCCCTCCAGTGCTTGTTTCTCCTCTCCTCTTTATTTGACACTCTCTTTTCCCCTCTTTGCCTTCTCTCTCTGCTTCTGTCTCTCCAACCAATGTCATGAAGTGGCTGATTTAAATTTGTCAAGCGTCCCATGGCCACCCCAATCCCTAATTACACACACACACACACACACACACACACACACACACACACACACACACATTGTCGCCTTGATGTTGCTGACAGCACCATGTATAAAACACATTGAGAAGGGAAGTCCAGGTGTGCGTTTTTACTTACAATGATCAATAGCATGTGAAACCAGAAGGCTCATGGGTAGCTCATGGGGAGATGGTGGCGCAGGTGGTAGAGGTGCCGTTCGGCAACCGGAGGGAGGGTTGCAGGTTTGAGCCCCCCTCTGGCTGACCCCATCGAAGTGTCCTTGAGCAAGATACTGAACCCCAAATTGCTCCCGGTGGCAGGTTGGCACCTTGCATGGCAGCCTTTGCCACCGGTGTGTGAGTGCATGAGTGTGAATGGGTGAATGTGAGGCATACAATGTAAAGCGCTTTGAGTACTCGTAGGAGTAGAAAAGCGCTATATAAATGCAGTCCATTTACCATTTAGAGGGGACTAGTTGGGGGCTGTTTGTCAATTCATGTTCCTTGGTGTGTGTGTATATATATGTGTGTGTACAAATGTTTGCATGTTTCTATACATATGGATTGCTGTGTCTGTGGTGTTAGTGGTGGTGATGGAGTAGGGCATAGAGTGATGGACGGAGAAAGTAAGAGAGAGAGAGAGAGAGAAAGAGAATCTTAATATATCAGTGCTCTGCATGCTGATAGGCATTGTTCCCTATGGATGCTTTGGAGGGGGAAAAACAACGCTTAGCAGTGAAACTGTGAACAGCTGTCAGTCAGATTTAACATCTCAATATGATATTACGATTGTACATCATGCAGATTGCCGAGCAGGATGAAGTAGCTTCTTGTTTTATTGGATTACATGAGTGCAACGTTTTCTCAAAGAGCCATTTCTTTTTTCAGAAGATGACATACAGTAATTTGATCTAAATCACCGCGCCCTTGTTTCATTGATTTTTATTCCCCAAACTAGGGTGTCTTTTTTGCCTCTCACTTTAGACATGAGAGGTTTTAAGTACTGTAGAAGGTTTAGAAAGGGATAAATGTGTCCATTATGAGTCTGACAAAAGGCATACATGAGGAAGCTTTCATGTTCAAGTGCATGACCATTCAGCTCTCTCTGAGCGCCTTTGACTCTTCAAAGCACTTGTCATGTTCCTCTGAGATCTGTGGCCAAGGAGGGAAAAATCTGTGATAAAAGCATGGCCTGTCCCTATCTCTCTCTCTCTCTCTCTCTATCTCTCTCTTTCTCTCTGTCTCTCTCTCTTCCACTCAGTCACTCTCTCCCTCTGATATTTTGTTGTAAAATATATGTAGAAAAACAACTAGAAAAATTGTCATGAATTATTTAAGTGACTGTGCTTGGTTGTAACCTACGTCACTCTAGCACAAATCTCTTCGAGTGACCTTTTGGAGCACTGTCACATTGAGGCCAGCCCACTTCAACACCAATCAAGCCAAGAGCCATGATGCCACAGTAAGTAAACACAACACCTGTGTGTCCAACCATACGGTGAAAAAAAAAACCAAAAAAACCCTCAACCACTCAGCCAGAAAAAAAAACCTGATGGCACAATCCACTGCTCTGCATGTGATTTTGCTCCCCAAGGGATCAGAGAACTCCCATACCCACCGACCTTGACATCTACAGAGAGGACCTCATCAATATACTTCAAACATGTAAGCCATTTTAATCAATAGATACACTATTTGAAAGCCCCTTTTAAGGTGAGCTGTTGTCCCAGGAAGGTTTAGAAAAATGGAAAAATAAAGAGAAACCACTTAAAATAATGAATTTGCAAATGTTTTTTTTTTCCTCCCTCACTCTCTCTCTCTCTCTCTCTGTCCGCTCTCTGAAGCAATCCGTTCTCAAGATGCTGGCTCCATTACTGCGATTCCTCACGCTGCTCTCGACAGACCATCAGTCAGACACGCAGATGTCAGGAGAATGTGTCGTCTCTCTCTCCCTATCTCTCTCCCTCCTTCTCTTTTGGTCTCGACACAGCTCAGAAATCTCCCCATCAAAACAAAAGGTAGATGGAAATCGCAAAGGACTTGTTTCCTTTGAGCCCCATTTTTCACGTATTTCCTTCAACCGCAAACCTTCATCAAACATCACGCAAGAGTACAATGAGATGCCAGCAGAGCCTCCGAATGAACAGAGTAATGAGATTAGATGAGATCTGATGATTTCTGAGTAAGGTGAAATGAATGTGAAGTCTCAGTTTTGATACTCACATCTCATGGTGTTCATCACACAGACGTTGAACATAATTAGAGAGTATATCATTTTGAGAGATGATTAAAACATGGATCTAAAACATTCTGAGACACAGATTGTTGAAAGATTTTTAATTTGCTTCAGATTACTGTATGCCCTTACAGTAGACCAAGGTGTAACACTTCTTTATGTTGAGTGAATATAAATATACTTCCCTAAAATGTTTTACAAGCTTATTTATAATATATTGCATGTCATCCACAATTCATTGTAACATGTTGAAATTGATCACATTTCGATAACAAAATACATGTCTTTACTTTTGCATTTCTTCTAAATCCTGACCTGCCGTCAAGTGAAAAGGGATGACTTTTATTATGTATTGACACAAATCTCTTGAAAACTTACTATATATACAGTGGATATATAATGTTAATTGATATAATGTGATTAGCTGTAAGTAGCTGTGAAAATTGAGTGAGCTTTCGAGAGATTTGCGTCAATACTTTCAGTATATACATACATACATACATACATATATACTTATATATGTATACATACATATATACTCATACATAGGGCCTTACACATGGAAACATAAACATGACAGCCCCAAGATTCCTTGTGTCGCGTCTAACAGTGGCTTCAAAGGCCCCACAGAGGGCCCTAGTGGCATCTCTTTGCTTGCAACACCTCTCCCTGCAAATATATTTGTACACAGTGACATGTCTGGGTGAGAGGTCAGCCTGGGGTGCTCTCAGACTGGCTTCTTATCTGCAGCTGAGCCCACAATGGGACCTGTGTTTGACACCAGCAGGACGCCCGCTATCTGTTGTGGCTGCCCGGGGGGCCCATGCTCCAAGGAGGGGTGGCAGGTATGGGGGGGTGGGGTCCTGTCGAAGATGTCAATCAGCCTGAGCTGGGAACAGCCAGCCACTTCCTATTCACTTGTGGAGGTCACTGCCAGAGGTCGCCACTGGGAGGGCCTGTCGACTGGATCTCGTTATCCACCACTGATACGAGTGACAAATTGGATCCCAGACGAGGAGAGAGGTGGAGAGGCAGTCAGAGGCGAGCGTCTTGACCCTGCCAAGTGCCTCCCAACGCTTAAAATGGAACAGGAGGCTGTGAGAGAGCCACTGGGGTGTGAGGGTGGGGGGCGCTGATGACTCACTCAGAGCCGATCGCACGTCACCCCACGTTTTCCTATACAAACCACAATGTGATTTCCTTGATATTTAATCAAAAGAGTGCTAGAGAGCAAAAACAGTGCTATTTTTGTACAGTCAGATAAAAAGTTAATTGCAACGTGCAAAAATGTAATTGCAAAATCGAGTGATCTTTAGAGCCCTGTCCGTGTAATCATAACTGATACTAATATTCATTAATTTGCTGTACTAAATTATCTGCATCTATTTTGGTCAAATATTTCAACAAATGTTTTCATATCTGGTATGTGCATGAATGATTAGGCCTACTGCAACTGTTGGTCTTTCCTTAGTTTGAAGACCATATTGTTGCAAGGCTACATAATTGTCATTAATAACACTATTTGTAAGATTTCCAGTTATCTTATATGATCAATGCAATTTGATCTTACACAGGAAAGCAGGCCTTGTTTAATCCAAGAGCAGCCATTTCGGTTGCTGGACGTATTATTTTAACCGTAGCCATGTCAGTGCATATTCTCTATGGCAATCTGGCACAACTGCCGTGAGACACCAGATAATAGTTGCCATTGTGATACCTGTTCACTGGCCTTGCCATTGCAATTACTGTGTGCTTTGGTATCCACATGTAATCAAAACACATTTAATACAGAGCCACCCAGGGAACCCCTGCCCTGCCAGCACTGAAAAGCCCACTAACTGCTCTTTCACCCAGCCCCCGTGAAAGTGGACAGATAAAAAATTACCTCTATTCTCCCGCCACTGACAAGAGTGGCTATTATTCTCTAGTGGGAGAAAATAGTGCTTGATCGGGACAAAGAACAATAAACCCAGAATGAGGACGGGAAACACCTCAGCTCACATTGGCCACTATTAAAGCTTGTTCCCTGTATCACATCCGACATTAAAGAAAATTGCAGTTGAACTCCATTTCAGTGATCGGAAAATGGCAGCAGACGAGGAAGGAACCAGGGCAGGCGATTGCAAAACGGGCGGCGGGTGATGATTTAGGTGGCGGGGCAAAGCTTGGACATGCGCTCGTCTCAATTGAACTGAGGAGGAAGGCGGAGGAGATTGAGAGGCGAGCATGGTGTCGCGTGCCATAAAAGATTCTTAATTACTGAGATTGAGAAACAGCCGGGTGGGGTTGCTGAGGTTGAAGGACGAGCCATCAGTGATCGTTTTTGGCTTATCTTCCACAGCACTGCTGGCTTGGGCCTCCTACAAGAGACAGCACCATGAAGAGAAATGGAAAGAGAGAGAGAGACAAAGAGTGAGACTAATAAAGACAGAGAGAGAGAGATATGATGGCACAATGAGGATATGCTGGCTTTGCACACGTCTCTGTTTAATAATCTCTGCTCTGTAAATTCAGTTGACAAATGCTGCCTCTGGTGCCCCACGGTTTTCTCTTTGCCTGTCAAATTTACAGCCCGTAGACAAAGCCGTGTGTGACCGCTGAGAGAAAATGATGGCAAACTCTCTCTCTCTCTCTTTCCCTCTCTCAGTCTCTCCAGCCCTTGAGCAAGTCTAATGTCATATGGGAGATCTATATCGAAGTTATAAACCTAGAGCCACACACATCAAAATAATTCATTCTGTAAGCAACATTTTCATGAGATGCAATCATATTAAATCTAAATTGAACAACAGTTTGACATTAATCTGACCCTAATGTCCACTAGAATTTTATGTGTACCAAAACTTGAACAGAAATCTTGGCTAAACACAGCAGTTGTAATTGATGCATGGATTTAAAACCCAACTAAAATCCCAGCCACCAATACCTAGACCCAATAGAAGTGCTGTCATTATTACTGTAAAATATGTATAAGTGTAATATCAACCAATACAAGGCATCAGTAATAGACAACTTTGTACATAAACAGTTAGTAGCGCACTTGTAATACAGTACATTTCAGAACCTATGGGGAGATGATGGCGCAGGTGGTAGAGGTGCCGTTCGGCTACAAAAAGAACCATTGAGTTTATGATTAAGAGAAGAAATTCAAAGCACTGAGATAAATAATCAGTGTTGTTTTCATTAATCACATTTATTTCATTTATCGGCAAACTATCCACTGTTCTCTTACTGCAGTCTTATTGTCTGATTAGCAGAGATGTTCATTAGTCAGGCAAATGTGTAGTGAAGCTTAAACTAATCATTTTATCATTTTTGGGGGAGTATAAAGTGGAGGCAGAGGAGAGGAGAAAGAGAGTGGTGTCTGGCTCAGTAGACTGTGTCCTAGACTAGACTCATCCATTGTGTTTGTAATGATCCTCTTTTTTTCAGTCTTTCTTTTTTGGGGGGAGGGAAGTGAGGCTTATTACTTCACTTTAAGTGGTGAAGAGGAGCTTAGACTCTTAATTGCGAACAAACCAAAGTTCTAATATCTCTTTAGACTAACTTTTAAAATATTTTAGGAATATAAGGGTTATTTTATTATTATTATTTGTGGCATAGAACTTAGTAATGTCTGAAATAGTACATGTATTTCTCCATCTTATTCCTAAACCATCAGTCTCACCTGTTGTTATTGGATTTCAATTACTCTTCAAAATTAGTTTGCATTATCTTGTTTTGTTTACAACTGTAGCTAAATGCTGTATTTTAAGAAACTTGACAGTTTCTGCATTGTACTGCACTGTAATTGCAACATTGCACTGTAATCTGCAACATTTCAATTTAATCAAAGGGGGACTGATGTCTGGTTCTCTGCAGCAGTATTTTAAACTATTTTGCTATTATACATAAAAATGATGAAATAACAGTTTGATCCTTGGTCAGGTGTGTGTGTGTGTGTGTGTGTTTACAGTTATACAGAAAGATGTGAATTTAACACACTAGTCTGACTGGCCTGTCTTCTCAATGGCACTGAATTTGAGGAATAATTCAGGGCTGAATGTGTGTGTGTGTGTGTGTGTGTGTGTGTGTGTGTGTGTGTGTGTGTGTGTGTGTGTCATCTGCACCCCATCTAAAGATGGTTTGAGATTGGACTCACATGAAACCAGTAGTTTCTCAAATTGCCAGGCACTCCAAAAACCACCATTTTATTTCTATGTTGGCATTTTCTTTATTGAACTCAGACAGCTGATGATCCGATAATGGAGACCACCAAAAAAAGACCAACAAGGTGCCCCCTCTCTGTCTCCACATCTTACGATAGCACAAAAATAGCATTAGCTACAGATAGATTCATTTCCATTGCAAGCAAAGATAGCCTCTGCTCGGCGGACAACATGTTATCTTCGATAAATGCTCCCTGACATAAATCATGACCAGACATCAAGCTCTCAGATAAATAAAAAACGAAAAGAGGAAAAGAAAAGCGTGTCCAAGTCTACCCTTAGGAAATACACAGTAAGTCTGCAAGTCTTCACAGGGATTCCAGGTGAGGTTCCCCACTGTTTAAATACCATATCCTTGTTTTAACACCGACTTCATTTCGCAAGTCAGCAGGGTAATCCCAGTACTCACTTGAGTAAATCGAATACCCTCCGTCCCACTTTCTCTCTTTCCTTTCTCAATCACTCGTTCTCTCTGTGAGATTTTGTTATCCTCTTTCCATGTTTATTTACTCATATTCTCTCTCTCAGCATGTGCCGTGAGACACTTTCAAAGTCCTTTTCCAAGGCTGGTGATTTGTGGACCTCAGGCACAACACTGACACTCTAGGCTGTTCACTACAGTGTAAAATCAGCCCTTAGACTTTAGATATCACAGTATATGTAAATGTAATCCTAGTATAGCTAAAATTACTGTAATGTCTCTTGTCATTGAGTCATTTGTGTAACTAGCCCCCTGAGTGCCATTCAGTTGTCCCCTTAAAAGTCCTATTAAATTACACCAAAGTGTCAACACATACGAATTCTAAGCACAGTTCCAGTCCCAACATTTGAGCTCTCTGGCACTTAGCGATGTGACAGTGGTTTATTCTAAATCAATATTAACCTGAAATTAATATTGACTTAGAACAAAATAAATGAACTTACTGTGTGGATATTCTAAATCATGAAGCAAACAAACATGTTTACCAAATCTATTTTGAATGTTGAACTGCAAACCTGCCTGGCAGCAATGTTGGTACCCTGGTGTTTTTGACCTGGCAATGAGATCTTACTGCATGAGAGACTAACCAGAGGCCTACTGCTTGTCACATATTCTAACTGTGTGGCCATTCATCAGGCATGCACCTCTCTCTCTTCTATTCTCCCTCTCTTTCTCTCACACCCTCTCTTTCTTCTCCTTCTCTCTCAGTGCTTCTCATCCCTGTGGCCTCCTCTCTTGTTCTCCACGCCTTTCCAGATCTCTTGGCAGCATCTCGGCTCGCCTTCTCCTCTCCCATCTGTTTTCATTCATTAGGACAGATCCGCCTCTCTGAGCATCTGACACCCTTTCACGTCGCACTGCACAATGTAATTAAGCAAGGGGCCCGAGGAATCATTTCGGCGTCGCACACAGGCACGTCAGCAGCCAAGAGACTTCCACCCACTGTCTTATTCCAACCTCGCCTCGTCTGGGGCCAGAGCAAGTGAGCCGGTGCCACCAAAGGAAATATGGTCTGTGGTGGGAAGCATGTTCATTTCAGCACGCAGCCTAGAGGGACATTAATGGTACAATAGTATGCTTTTTGTCTGACAAGCAGTCTTCCCAACCCAATGCTGGCAAACAGTGGCTAACATGCTATTGACTCAGCATAGTGATTGGAATATAAAAATGTGTTATGTGTTGTATTCATGTGTTGTGTAACTGCATGTTTAATTAGCTAAATCTGTCTTTGATACCTGGAGGTTTGAATCATGAACAGTCTCCTTGATATTAAAGCACACCAGCCTTCACCTTTTGGAGCGGGACCAACTGTGTGCCTTAATAGCTGAAACTGATGAACAGATTGAGGGTTTGCTGGCCTTGTCACAGGCCGTGGCACTCCAGCCGTTGGGTACAGTTGTCTCAGAGATGCCAGATTTTTTTTTTCGTTGCCTGTACACACAAAACATATTTGTAAGCAGGCATCTCACCAGCCCCCCTGCCAACCCCCTAACACACACACACACACACACACACACAAACACACACACACACGTGTGTACATACACTCACGTGTCCTCATGAGCAGACTGGACCTTCTGTGGGATGGCAGAGGGGCAGCTTGAGTCAACGGGGTTCTCTCGTCGAGTTGATTTCTTCATCAGCAGGTGCCTGCCACCCCGTAATGAACTGCTGTCCCGGCACGCATGGTCTTCTAAGCTTTAAAGCTCAATTGTTGTAAGCCAACGGGCAGTAATACCTCAGTTAATTAAAAAGAAAAAAACTACATAGCAGTTTTTAATGAATCAAATGATTTAGCTGACTACTGATCAGAATTTTTAATTAACAGCATTTCATAAATAGTTGTTTATTTCAGATTCCTGGTGGTGATGCTGTGCAGTGTGTGTGTGTGTGTGTGTGTGTGTGTGTGTGTGTGTGATATTGCTTCAATCAAAGCCCCCTCCACACAGAGGATGCCTCTCCCACAGTGTATTTCAACTGATGAATGTGAAATTCCCACCATATCCATGAGGAATATCTGATCGGAAAAAAAAATGGACAACTTGTGGATGTCTGTGAGGTAAGTCATGTTTTGCCGCACTTCATTTCTGTCTGAGTCTGGGAAGCAAAGGCAGACTGCCGCCCCCAGTACACACAGCCTCCCTGACCTTTGGCTGCAGGTGATGTATGCCTGATGACTGGATCCCCAGCAGTGAACACTCGAGTGGATAAATTACAAAATCCATGTATGAGTAAACTCCAACTTTGACCCAACGAGGCCCCCAGAAGGACACAGAAATATGTCTTGACACTTTCCCTCATCTGAGACTGATAATGTCTGAGGAATTCTGTATTTGCATCAAGGCTAATCTAAATCCAGATATGTTATCCCAGGCAGGTGTGTATGTGTGTGTGTGCATAGCAGGCATAGTGTGTGGTGTGTGGAGTCCATGAGGACTGCTAACCTGTTTCTATCAAGGAGGAAAAAAGCTTTGAACAATCACCACAAAATCTTTTTGGATGAGTGGGGGAGTTGGGTGCAGGGAGGAGGAAAGATTTGTCACTGTCATCTCCTTCAAAGGGTGCAAAATTCCTTAAATGAGCTATTTTTGTCAGAGATCGATTCCATTTGTGCCTCTGTAAGGTAGTCTCGGTGCTGGCAAATTCTTTGTCAAATTCTTTGTCCACTGCCCTTTGTTCTAAAACAAAGGCCAGTGGACAATATGTATATATATGCATTGTTTAAGCCATTAGGCAAAGACATTTTCTGTTTTTGTTCATAACACTACACTGAAACTTATTTTTAGTGGCGACCATTCAGAAACCGATTGAAGACAGATGATTTACAGATCCTTGCAATGCCATTTGAATCTATTCTTGGAAAGCCGTGAATAATTGTTGTGTCAATGTTAATTTAAATGTGACTAAAACAGAAAGTTGAAAGGTAACTCATGATTGATAACCCCTTGTCTTTATCTCAGTGCAGGGCTTCAGCTGATGTAGGTGCGTTTCAAATACTATTCTGAAGCTGTTGACAGGATGTTGCAAGAATAGCTGGCGGGCAGCTCCCACAACATAACAATGTAAACATCATAAATTCTGTCGGATGTGTTTAATTGTTTAATAGCTCCTTGTGTTTAAACTGTCTTTTCCCTTCAGCTAGTGAGCAACCATTTGCCTATTTGGTTTTGACGTTATTGAGACAATTGTCTTTCATCCTTTAAGCATTGTAGATGTTTTAAAACGAAAAAAAATTTGATTCGCTGAGACCCATTTTCGGTGTTTCAGAGTCAGCGTCTGATATTACATCATACAGAAGTCATCTCCAGCCTACGGGCAGTCTATCCCTCCATACCACTAATACTGCCTCACTTCCATCCAAGGTACTCAAGCTCCATCTTTGGTTTGCTCTCTTATTAAACAGAATTATTAACTCGCACTGTTCACCTCTGAGTAGATAAGTCTTGACATGCTGAGAGCCCTCCTCTCAGCTGATAATATACTGCATGTAGCCCACCATTTTGAAACAAGGCTGGGCTGCCAGGTGTATTGTATGTTATTCCACCAAGCAAGAGGCCTTAATTTTTCAGCGTAGCAAATCCATATCTTTTTAAAATCAATGTTTAAAAGCTGCAGCAGCTTTAGAAGAGCAAGGTGTTGAACAGTTTGGGGATATGACCATGGGTACCTGCATAAAGATATAATCACTGCAGTGAAAAGAAATACCCCAAATAACAATCTTATAAATCAATTCATTGATAATAAATAATAATAATATATTTCTTCTTGCTGAATGGTTAGCAAGTAGTGCACAGATACAGCAACAATCACTTTTGTAAGGCACAAAAAAAAAAGAATGAAATGTGGTGTAGTGTTGCTCTGGGTTCTAACTAACTTCTGGCATCAAACATGAATCAACCAACTAACTGGTTTACCCTAGGGCTGCACTGGATGCCTTATGGAAGTATTAAGCCATGTCAACGCTACTTTGAAAAGGCAGAATTTTTTTAGAATGTTCACTGCACTGTCTTGTCTGGTGTAGTCAGTTCCATTGATTATAGTGGATGCTAATTGTTACGGCAGATACGTCTTTGGCTTAACACATCCAGTGTTAGCCTCTGTCATTTTTCAATTTAATTATAAAAAACAGGTATGCTTTTCATGAAATACCTCACACACAGTTGGTCAGTTCTTCAGCCACAGGTTGGGATTGTAGGGCACGATAACACAGAAGGAAATGTCCTCTTCCTTCACATTTCTGCTCCTGGACCCACTTTGACCTTTATTAAAAATGAGTCTCTCTACAGGAAACAAGGGCCAGCCGTCAGACGGGTGAGAGGGCCAATCTTAGGGCTACCGCAGGATCCGCTGTGAAGGCTCGGCTCCACATGCGCTCAGGAAAAAAGGAACACACTTTGATTAACACTGACAGGCTGCAGCACATTGTGCTAAGCCATGAATATTAAACTCTCTCTCTTTCTTCCTCTCTGTGTATATACGTATGTGTGTGTGTGTGTGTGTGTGTGTGTGTGTGTGTGTGTGTGTGTGTGTGTGTGTGTGTGGTGTGTGTGTGTGTGTGTGAGCAAGTAAGTGTGCGTGTGGTGTGTGTCCATCTCTGTGTGAAGAATACGGATGAGGAGGAGAGAATGAAGGGGCAGCCAAGATGCTTGGCTTTCTTTCAAATATTTTATTTTCTACACTTGTCCTATTTAAAGGTCTTTAGATGAAAACTTACTGATATATTTGGGGCTTAATTAGTACATATTCTTTAGGAAAAGAGGATGTTTTAGTATGTACAAAGTGCATAATTAATCGGCTTGGAAAGTTAAATGTCTTCTGGGTGCCGAGCACTAATTGCCTTGGCAAATTAACATATCCGCCCAACCTCACACCCAAACTCACAACCCTTGTGAAAGGCACAACTTAAAAACAGTATTCCTTTGAAAAGAAAGAAAGGAAGAAAAAAAAATAACTCAGCAATGTCCGCTCTAGCAATTCAGCCTGGGAAAAAATTCCACATTCTTCTCATTACCCTCCCTCAACTGTTTTTTTTTTTGTGTGTGTGTCTGTGTGCGTGTGTGTGTGTGTGTGTGTGTGTGTGGATTCCTCCAGGTGATGGCTTACTTTTGACCACTTGGGTAGAATGGGTGGATGTGGGGGAGAAGAGTGGAATGTGAGCTCTGAATTGGAAGCTCATCTCCAGGAGGGAGACTCGGCAAGTCGAGGCCAAGGGGACCCTCGTCTTGCCTGCATTGTTACAGCATGTTTTGCGCTGGCCACCGCATCTTTGGGTTGTGGCAGAGTAGTGGGGATATAGTTGGGTTAGCATCCTCCTTGACAATGACCTCCAGTGGCAGTTGGAGAGCTCTCTATTTTTATCCCTTTCACTGCTGTTTACATAGAAGAGGTCACTGAGTGAAAAGGTTGTTTTCCCAACTATTTTCCTGGGCTAAGGGTAAAGATCTAAAAACTTGTTTCTGTAAAGAGTGGTGCACGAACAAATCAGGGCAGTACAGCTGTGGATAATGTGCAGTGCTTTCTTGACTGGACAGGTAAGGAATGATATAACATTTGAGTCTTCTTTGTAGAACTTTTGCTAAAGCTTTAAGTTATTACACAATAGAAGCTATTGTTGTGGCTGTGTTTAGTGGTAGTTTAAAGAGTCACATTGCATTTAGGAATCAATAGGAACTAAGATGTTGATCTTCTTGAGCATGCATGTAGATTACAGCGTGCATGGAGAAACTGACCAGTCAGTAACAGTTGTTATATTATTACATGTCAATGCAACTAATATAAAAGTTTCTTCTCATTTTATTGTGTTACACATCCCAATATTGTTCAGCAATAAGCCAGGCGAAAGAGTCAAACGACCCACTTAAAAATTAAAAATCAAGAGATGTCTCCACACTCCCCAAAGTTTTAATTATTATTTGTGCCTTACAATTTCTCAGACCCCCGAGGACTTCATCAAGGAATCTCCGAAGGGGCTCAAAGTAACAGTCCACAACAAATAATTAAAAAGTTTGTGGAAGTACAGGGGTGTGTTGACCTCTTCAGATTTTGAATTACCCACCTAAGTCGAATCAGAATCCCCTGGACATCAGCAATAGCAACCATTTTGGCAGTTGCCTCTGCACACACACTCATGCATGCACACACAAACACACACACACACAGAGGTGGTTTAAATCAGCAAATTCTGTCGTCGTCTCCATTCCACAGGGTGCCATCAGCACCACGGTGAACAGGAGGAGTGTCAGGCTAAGGCAGACAGGTTGGCGAAGCACTCATCCATCAGAAACGTGATTCCATCAGTTCGTCAGCGATCAAGCCGCTCGGTGGAGGGCCATCTGGTCCCAGCATGTACAGCCCCACTCCGGGCTGTGCCGAGGGTTTAGTCAGGCGTGTGCTGTGTGGTTTGCCACCGCAAGGTGGAGAGACCAGGCCGGGTGTAAAGGTCTGCTGTTGTGTGTGCCGGTACAACAGTAAGCAGACAGAGAGGCTGGGCACGGTGAATGGGTAGCCTTCCATACATGGGATGCATGAACAAAGGTGATAATGAGGTGAGAACAAGGTGTGAGTGAAGACCAGAGGCCACAGTGGCCAGAGTGCAGAATTAGTAGTGACAAAATGTATGGAAAAGCGGTTAGTAACACTTTGTTCTTTGTCACAATCAGTAATATCACCGAGACACAGACTGTATGCAGCTAAACCCTGAATATGGCAATATATTTTAACAGTTGCTAGTAAATTGAATATTTACACCCTTATTTACTCACCCATAGGATATATAACTGAGATAAGCCTTAGTTGTCAAGGGTGCTGCTTTTTGATTCAATGCAGAGAAAATCTAACTGTCTAAAGAAATATGATTCTAATTGTGACCATACATAGACATTATGAGGATCTTTCTCACATTTTTCTACTTCTGAGCTGTCATCAGACATTAATACTGAGAACAGACACAGGTAGAGTTGCATTTCTCAGCTGTAAATCTTTAAACTTCCACTGGTGGATCAAATTATAGGTCTCATATTCTTCCATATATTGGTCTCATATATCTTCCATTCATTGTTAATATTTGGGTTTGTTAGAATTCTATGCCCTTGACCTGTCATCACCAGGCTTGTTTGTGTCAACACACCTATTACTATTCCTGAATTTATTATTAGCAATGAATTAATTATGCAAATTATACATTAGCATTTATATTAATGTAATCAACACTGCGTCAACATTATGGGTGCTTGTGCGATACATGCTTTGAAAATGCGATTGAACGTTGCTTACATCTCTGAGCAGCCAGGAGAGATCCTTTGAAAAATCAACACATTACCTGGCCTTTGTTGGGAGAAGGCAATGCGAATGCCAGAGCACTAGTTCAAATGTCATGCCGGAGTCCTGTTGAACTTTTAACAAAATGGCAGTGTTTACGTCCAGCCTAATTAACGTTGGCAAGAGGTTGTTGGATCAAAGTCAGCACAGGTCACTTGGGCATGTATTCATGTCGCACTGGCTGGCATTGCTGCCCTCTGCATGTCTGTTCTCAGAGTTAATAACACTTCAAACCGGTTATGTAAAATGACACGGCATGTCAAGTTATGCTAATGTAGCCCAGGTAGTATGTAAAGTGAACTGCTTTTACCAACCAAATGAAGCAGTACTGCAAGAGGAGGGAGAATGAATGACATTTAATGAAAGATTATTTCCACAGTGGCATATTTTTTGTATTATCAATAATGTGTGTGCTCTTGAGCTTTCTTACTCTTGGCTGAGCCAATGGAAGCTCAATCATGTTGTATGGTTTGCATATTCTGTAGGAAATCTTTGGTCAGGCTACATTTTGATTGAAGCAAATGAGAGTAATGGCAGGAAAATGACATTTCAATCAACCCCCCACCTCACACATATCCACACACATACACACACACCTTATCACTTTCTTTGTCAATTCTTCTGATTTGACCCTCCACCAATGTAAAGTAATGTGTGTGCGTGTGTGTATGAGAAAGAGAAAATGTGTGTGTGTGTGTGTGTGTGTGTGTGTGTGTGAGTGTGTGAAAGTGTATGTGGTTGTGCAGGTGTGTGTGTGTGTGTGTGTGCATATGCCTTGCGGTATTCACAAAGTCCCTCATTCTTCTGATGTAAATCACATACACCCCTGGCCTCTGTGTTGCTGAGGGGCGTTCTCCCCACTGCACCTAGGAAAAGAGCATCCATCACTGCCACGGCCCCACTCCGGCAGGCCAAACACCCCGGAACATTCCATGCTCAACATTCTGCACACACAGGGAAGCATATGCCTCGGCACGGAGCACAGCTGACTGAAAACAAACTCAAGGCCAAGTGCTCCAGCTAATTAGGCCCATTACACACAGATGTAAACAGTGCCTTACATAAGCACCACTCCTAATGGTTAAAAATGCAATATGTGCAAATTTAGCCTAAATTACTGTAGGTGCTGAATGGGAATCATAGATCACCCCCACATAATGATACTGTGCTGCATCACACTCTCTCTCAAAAATAGCTTCCCTTCTTCATCTCTCCTGCTGAAATTTCATAGAGATATTGTATATGAATCTCATTGGGTTTATAGCATCAAATATGTGCTGACACTATGAGTGTTGATGACACTTCTCTGAAGCAGCGGAAAGGCAAGAAAACATTTGCCGGGTGTTTTTCATACATCTAAAAACACCAGAGAGTAGTTTTCCAAAGCATTACAAGGCATGCTATTTTGTTCAAATGCTTTCTTATTGCATTTTACACCTTTGCTTCTTTTGTCTATTCACATGAAATCTTGTCATGTTTATCGTATCAAACACGTTACCAAACCTTTTAATGGTAACATTTGGAAAGGAGTGCATTTTCCAGGAAAGCAGAGTTTCATTTAAACACAGAAACTTCCCTTGTGTTTTCCCTTGATTAAGTACGGACAAGACAGCTGTGGTTAATTTCTGCCATTATTCTAGATCTATAAAGAAGACAGTTTGCTGACTTGCTATGAATTGAGTTTTGGTCCATTTGATAATATGACAAATTGTCCAGATGAGAGTGTCGTCAAAATGAATTTTGTTTTGTATATATTTTTCACACTACTCCTCTTTTTAGTCAGTTATAGTGCTTCCAAAAACTAGGACTGTTTTGATTACCTTTTGGCTTTACTCAGCTCTGGGTTATTCAGCAGAGGTAAACTCATTTCCTGCCAGGCACTGGTGCATGATAAGTGACTGAGCAAATGTCTGCATCATTTCTCTCTCTTTCTATGCCTGCTGCAAAAGACTGCCACATTGTGTCAAACACACAGCAGTAAAGAAGAGTTACTGGCTGAGTTTAGGCCAGGTCCTATTCGCAAGACCCTCATCTCTTGGCATGATATTTTTGGAGGGGTCAATTAAAATGAATCAGGGTTAATTAATGAAGGCAGGCATCCACGTTTCCACCAGGTGAAAAGCTTAATGGATGCAGCTTTTACACTTTGCCCAGGTTTTATTGATTGAGAAACCTCATTCTTTGAAGGTTCTGAGTGAATGATACATCCACATACGGGTGAAGGGCATCTGGTTGTGCTGTTTAGTAGAGACAAAAAAAAATCATTTCACAAAGACGTAGAGAGAAAAGATCAGACAACTTGCTCTTAGCTTTTTCCCTTTTAGTCAAAATTCAAAACCTCTTTCATTTATCGATCTGATCCTTAGATAAACACACTCTCTGACTTAAAAAATTAGCTCTCCCTGCATTGTTAGGTGCATACAGTACTCTTAAGTGAAGTTTCATCCTGTAGTCCAAGACTGAAATGAAGACCTGGCATTCTCCTGGGCCTGGGTGCAGTCAGTGTGATACTGGAGATTTAAATAGCATCTGGTTTAAAAAAAGAAAGACAAAAAATTATATTCATTAGGGTGTGAAATGAAGAGGGCCCCCCTTGGCAAATGTTTGGTTTGCATTTAGAATCAGCATGCCAGAAGTAATTAGAAACAAAAATGCCCTCCTCCCTCCTGAAATTGTGAAATGGTGCGATCCAATAAAGCAGGTAGGAAGAATAAATTTTAATTAACAATCCCCTGACATACTGCAGATTGAAACGTGATCATTCATTGAGGTTTCTCGCCTGTTGGTATGGTGGTAATGATAGTGTGTGTGTGTGCTCGTGTGTTTGCAAGATTATTAAAACTTGAAATGTGTTTGTTGCCTTTAAATTTCCTGACATAGTAAGCCAAAACACCTTAACTTGATTTCATCAAAAAAGACTTACAGTACTGGAATCCACAAGACAGGGGAAGCACACACAGTGGCCACCTGTTTTTGATGGAGCCTCAAAGGCTTCAACAAGGCAGCAAAAAATAAATTAAAAAATAAATCTTTACTTTAGGAATAAAATAGCGGAAAGCTGCACCTAAGCATGCACACACGCGGGGGAACGCATTAGCATTGTAGAACAGAGCCCTCCATCTATCAAGCCAGCTGTAACAACCTCTTCTCCCACGCAGGGGTTACTTTTTGGAGCTGACAAACTCAGCCCACATTCGCTCTGTCTTTCTCTTTCTCTCTCCCTCCTTGCCGGCAGTAAATCTGTCATGGTTTTCACTTCGCACAAGACACACAGTAATTCAGAAGTCTTGTCCTGCATGCTGAGCCCAGTTAATTGTGAATTATTTACGAGTATTACGCAGCGGCCGAGAATATATTACCTCTTTCAGAGTGGCGGACAGGTTTAAAGGCTCTAACCGCTCTGACAAGCAGAGGAGTTTTAAGTAAGATGGTTTAAAACGGTTTTAAGTCTGAACACAAACGGTAAATTATGCGAGCATGTCAGCTGTAAATCCTTGTGATAGTTTAAAGTTAGAAACATGAATTAAATAGAGGTATGGTCAGTTTAATAGCAATGTGCAACCAGTAAGTCAGGAGAGTGATGCTCTTTTGAGAAAGATTACATCATTACACATTTGATTAAACACCACATTATTTCTTTACACATCTTTCACTGCTGAAACATTACACTGTATTAGATTACAATACAGGGCTGACACTAGTCGTGAAATGTGAACCCTTTGATATTGCACAGATCCAAACATTGGTTATTATGTTCTGTGAGGGTTCATTGTCAGGGGAGGATGCACACCAACACCAGTACAGCTTTTATACACCCTTGGGCCCCTGTGTCAAGATTCATTTATTTGCATGGTTGTGTGACTAGATAATGATGTGACTCTTACATCAGTTGCTGTTTTTTGAAGACCACATGCTCATTTACTTTATCTGAGGGACAACTCCCAGGTATAGAACTGATTTTTCAAGACCTTTTGGGCATTTTTCCAAATACACCTTGATTATTTTAACACAGGTTCCACACTTTTACTAAAGAATCCTAATTCAGGATTTTTTTTCTTTGAAAAATCTGTCAGGTCTAAAGATGTTGTTTAAATTAGTGCCTAGCCAATTTTTCAGATAACGAATGGATTTATATTCAGTCAAAATACTCAGAATGCTTAAAAAAAACAGGAACATGAGCCAGAACAGAGCTAGTGCTCTTTAGGTAGAAAAGGTCTATGTGTATTCTAAGCTAAAACCAGAAGCTTAGAGAGGATCGAACCCAAAGATCCACTGAAGAGGAGCCAACACAAAGCCCTGTGTTTCCTTTACACACCACTGTGTCACCTGTGCCTTGCTCAGTCTACTCCACGCCAGCAGCTCATCAACCGCGTCAATTTGTCGGTTATACAGTCTCATCCCCCCTGGATCCCAGTATTTCTGATAGACCCCCCACCTCAGGCACTGACAGAGACTTGTAACAGTGGGGTGGGGGAAGAGATGAGACTCAATCTCTGGCACACAGCTGGCGGCAATGCCTGGAGCACGCCCGGTGACAGGCATTGTCATGGAAACCACACTTCCGCTCCTGTCGAGCAACCCTGCCACCCGTCGTGTCGCTTAACACGTCGATCGGCACCCCTCCAAACCCCAAATCTCTCTCGCCGTGTCGTGTCTCTGAAACTTTTATGTCATACTGTTTCTGATGTTTTTTTTTAACCATTTCATGCCCATAAATAGACGCTATAAATATGATTTTAGTGCTAACCTTTTTTTTTTGCTTCTGGTTTAGTATTTCACTGTGTGGACAGATGGTCCGTAAAAGTCATTAAAAGCTGTGGGCCTACTGGTTGCGAGGAGGGTAGGGCTGTAGGAGGTTGTTCTGTAATGACAATTTCTATCAAGGGGGTCTCTGCTCTGCTGCTTACTGTTTACCATCAGTAATCATCTAGGTCCAGACAAATGATAAAGAAACTAGCATTGCAGTAATTTGCTGTACACTGGGATTGCTCGCTCCGAGCTGGTCTCTGAACCACTTTGGCAACCAACTCTACACTCGTGCCCTGTATGTACAGCACGTACAAGTAAGAGTACATCCTCTTATTGTAAAAAACAACTTAATTTTCCAAGTAGGATCAGGGAGAGAGAAATGCTGGAGTGGTACAAACGTTACTTTTGTGTTTTGTGTGACGGCTGGTTGTTTTCTAATGATGTGCATTTGAGGCCAATCTGTTCATTAATTTCTGCTAGTGCTCCATGTCTCAAGCTTGACCTATAGGCGTACAGCATTTAGCCTTTCGCTAACCAAGCATGCGCGCACAAAGCCAATCATGGAGATCTGATGGATGAGTCATTTTGCCTGAAAAGAAATTAATTCATGTTAATGTATTCTTTCTATGTCAAGAGGTGACACTAATTAGACAAATTACATGCGCGAAGTAGCCATTAACTCTATTCATTGGCAGATTGACCCACGGCAATGTGGTTAATGTGGTTTCACTTGCACAGCTTAGCCTCGTCGCCATACAGATGAGAATCTTAGCCATGCGCTGCACACTCAAAGTCAGTACGTATATCTTTGCTGTGACATCTCCCTTGGCACAAACCACGGTAAAAAAGGTAAAAGGAAATATATAGACAAAACGGCCTGAAATCCTGGGCTCGAATCCATGTGCCCCTGAATCTCACTATTCCCAGGTTCCATCTTCTGTGCGAGAAGGTGGGAGACAGGTTATTTATAGTGCAGAGCGATGGGGAATGGAGGATGGAGACAGCACTGAAATGTATGCAGGCAATAACAACATGTGATGCATCATTTCACAGGACAGTTGTTAACATTTCACGGCTGGGTATATTAGCAGTGAATAATAACTGTGACATTGACAGGCCTGAGGGGAGATAGGATAAAGGGAGTTTCGGCACTAGGTAGAGGGGTGGGTGGAGGTGTGGGTGTAGGTGCTTGCTATGCGTTGAGTTGTCCTGACACTCCAACAATACCATCCCACCATACACTCACATAGAAATACACACATGCATAACCCCCATCATACACACACACACGCACACACACACACACACACATATACACACACAACATCACTGCCATCAGCACCAGTCTCATCCTTCTCTTCCATCAGGATTCTTATTTACGTGGATCAGAGCCTCCGAGCTGTTGATTGATGGCACATCCTCCTTTATTTATGGTATTGTTTACTGCTGGCAAATAAAGCATGCTAATCTGCCGCTGTCATTCACACTGATGTGGGTGCGGGTGGGGAGCATGCTCTATCTGCCATCAGGACGTCTGAAGGAACGTAACGGCAACCACTGTGCAACCATGTGGAAAATTGTTTGTGGTGGATTTATTCAGAGCTGTCTCTGTGTGTATGAGTGTTTGTGTGTGTGTGTGAGTGAGAGAAAGAGAGAGAGAGATTTCTCATCACAAAGAGAGTGTGTCAATAGGTTTGTGTGAAGATATGTGAACTTCACAAGTTATATATAATGAGATGGGTGAGTGTTTTTCTCCCACAAACGAAATCATAACAGTAGACTTAGTGCATGGACCAGGCATAATGAAATCATAACAATAGACCTTGTGCATGGACCATGCATAATGAAATCATAACAGTAGACCCGGTGCATGGATGTTTATACAGCAAATTCGGGAAACATACTGAAGAATTTGCAAACGAGGATAATCCTATACACACTAAATTCAGCAAGGGGTGATATAAAACTGTGTAAGAGATGAAGTACATGGTATTGTGCATGCACTGTTTCCCCTTTTGGAATGAATACAGTGTGTTATGGGTCTTGAGCATGGTGATGAACTATCAAGCCACACTACTTGGGTTTTATCAGTCAAATAAAAAGTTCAACCAATATAATGTGATACCATAAAATCCCTACAAGCATGGAGCCTGGGAAGCAATAATCACTTGGCTCTCTCAGAGGACTTCCGTGAGGCACGCAGCAAACCCCTGCAGATTTCCATTAGAAATGTCTGCCTTAATGAAGTTTGTGAGCCGTGTTTCAGTGGAGTTTGACTTGGTGAATCCACAGTGGAGGAGCTTGTTTTTGCCCATATGTTTTGGAATACATATTAAATGTCACTTGAGCAGCTTTGTGGTGGAGGCTATGTGAAAATAAGTGTATGCACACATTAATTGGCATTTTATGAGGTTCCGCTGTATGTGCAGTTGTTGTGCATTTATTTTTGGTCCAAAGAATCTGTTGAATAGTAATGGGCCTAGACTTGGGTTGGTGCAGACCATGTTTAAACCCATGGTTGGGGTTTGTGTGAATTTAACTTTCATGTACTAGACATTTCAGGGGAGTGTTACAGCAGGTAGGTTCGAGGAGAAAAGACATTAATGTAACTGTCATGTCATTTCAGATGCATTCATGATAGGCCATATAGAATATTGAAGGAGATAAATAGAATGTTTGAAAATCTGTGTTATACTACCACTTCCCATTACTTCCCATAATCTCTCGAGCATTCATGCACTGCCCTAACAACACTAAGGATATGCTCAGTAACACCTACTGACAGGTCATGACTCACAAAGTAAGATTTTATTGCTTACAAAGACTGCAGTGTTAAAACTAGTCACTCAACTCTGACATACATTTCTAGCCTCCTCATCTGAGTCTCTGTTACTGGTGAAAATGACAGGCCTGTTGCAACAAGGCAAGTAAACCAAAAAATTGCTTGGGGTCCCCAGCTACAAGGGGGTCCCTGAGAACGATTTATCAGGTATCAATCCATAGCAGCGGCAACTTTGAATGAAGCTCACCTATGCTTTAGGGAAAATAGAGGCAAGGCAAGAGGAGGATGAAAAGAAAAACGAAAAGGTAGCTGAGATCTGTTACTTTGAAATATATAATATGCAAAACCCTCTTAGTCTATTTTCAGTAATATGCAAAAATTAAGAATTAATTTGAATGCTAATTCCCAAGTAAAGACAAATCAAGCCAAAACAATCCAGTTGGAGGTAGACTGATAATAAAGTGTATAAAAATTATATGAATATATTACTGTAAATTCATCGCAAATAGCAAATAGACTAGTTTTAGGGGGGTGTTGCCTGGGGCCCCTCGAGTACCTTGAAATGGCCTTGGAAAAGGAACGTAATGGTGGATGGATTGTTGCAAATGTTCTATCAAGAAGCTACTTAAAAAAACACATATCTATTAAGGAACATCTTTTAAAAAGTCATGAGGGTGCATTGCGCTAATCTCACAGAGATACAAAATGGATCTATGCACTCCTGGTTGGCATTGACAAATAGCGAACAATAACCCAAAAGAGTTTTATTCCCCTCCCAGTGCCATTATCAGCTTTGTGGCAAGCTGGGTATTTTTCATAACTCTGTGTACCAAATGGAAATAAGGACAGACATTGGGCAAACATTAGTTCAGTGATTCAGCCTGGATCCGAGCCATTTTCTCGGAACCACTCTTCCACCTCTTTTCACTCTTCCATGAGAGAAAGGGAAAAGATAGAGAGGTGGGTGTGTGTGTGTGTGTGTGGGGGGGGGGGGGGGGCATGGATCACAATGCAGACGAGGAAGGGGGCCTCTTTCCCAATAATGATCCTGTCTGTTTTGGTTTACCAATCAGGGTATATGATGAATAGATTCATATCTGTTGACATGTAAGTATAAAGCCATTTAGACATTAATAAATTAAAGCCCCAATGCGGGCTGGGAGGGGAGACGTCTGTGTGTGTGCCATTGCTCCAGCGAGCTGAGTAATTATCCACAGTGACAACTGCCAGACTGCTGCAGCCCACTGAGGCCATAGTGTGTGTTGGGGGGAAACTGGGTGGGCATACTGGAATTATATACCTCATATACTGTACACACACACACACACACACACACACACACACACATACACGGGGCAACATGCACAATGCTACCTCAGACACACACATCATGCACCATGCACACAGTCTGACAGAACACACACATATGCACACGCACAGTAGTGCACACACGCACACGCATACGCACACGCACACAAATATGCAGATAGTGTACACCTTGACTGTTCTGTAGTTAGTGGTGGATTAGAGAGTCAATTATATCTAAGAAAAAAACCTGACCTGAGGTACACATGGCCCAGTAGTTCATTGTGACCTCAATGATGGGGAAGACAACAGACCTATTTCACAAAAAAGCCTACTTTTAGTTCCCAGTGAAATCACTGCTCACTGGAAAAAGTGACTTTAAGACTTTAAGACCATCCCATAGTCTATTTTTCTCTTTCTGACACACACAAAATCAAACACAGACATAGACAAAGACACACACACACACACACACACACAAACACACACTTATGTTTCCCTGCCCACTGACCATTAGAGAAACCATGAGGGAGTGGAGTGGAGAGTGGAGCTGGAACACCTGCCGGAGGAGGACCAGGCTGAACAGAAGACACGGAACTCTTTATTTGAAAGGGTCATAAGGGTGACATGAGCCTGTTATAATCATGACATGACACATATCATGAACATTAATGACACTTAATTCATTGTCATTAAGTGTCATTCGGTTTTTGAAACACAGACCTTACAAAAACCAAATGATCCTTAATTACAACAGTCATAAACATCAGTGAAGTGTCATTAATGTTCATGATATGTGTGATGTCATATTTGGAACAGGCTTGTGTTACCCTAGACCCTTCAAATAATGTGTTACCGAAGACACTCAAATGGATCAAATTTCTCTCCCTCTACAGTAACATAAATGAAACATTATTTTTTTGACTTTCTTAGCATACACATGGTTAAACATAGACATGCAGAGAAACTTAATAAATGTACCTGTGTAATGCATCTTATTATTTACCAAAACATTAAAAAAACATTAGTACTATGACATATTGAGAAAACAAATTGTCAAAGAAGCTGCAGTTGTGTTGTTTTGGTTCAGTAAAAAGAAAACAAAATCAAAACTACCCAGCTCCAGTTTGATTGATGTTATCAAGAGCCCATGATAATATTGCTTAAAAAGAAATGATTTGTGAAAACAGGAAGGCATCTGCTTGTGCAAATCAACTCTTTGTATGTTAATCTAGTTATGTAATCTCACTAGCATATTAGCTTTCACTGAGAAGAAATATGCTCTTATCATCATATTACAGTAAGACTTCTATTTATATCTATTTCGTTATCCAAATGTGATCACTGTGGTCTTAATTGGTGGCTAATTGGTGGTTATATTGTTTTCAAATTAGAGACCAGTATTGGCAAATGTAGATCCTAGCTACCTGGTACAGTTACCTTTTATCTGATTAAGGTGCCTGGAGAGATCTGGAACAATAGTCAAGAGACTGACCGGCATGATAAGTCATGACAGGCAGCAAGCACCTCAACCATGCAACAACAACACATCTGACAACCCCCCCAACCCCCATGTTTCTCTGAGAGAAGTGGGACGTGTGCAGCAGATGCTTCCAGTATTACCCTGAGGACCACACGGAAGAAATGATTGCTTGTAGCCGGAGGGGGACGGAAGAGAGAGGCTCCTGTGGGGGCTGCGAAAAGAACAGCCAGAGAGTGTATGACAACTGACAGCGGAACCCGGCGGCCAGCCGGCCTGGGCGGTGCTGTCAAAGTGCCAGGGGCACAAATGATTAGCCGCGGCTCCACCGCTCAGGACACCGGCTTCACCTTGCCTGTGGAGAGATGCCGAGTTGTGCATACGGAGCGTGCTGCTTTCTGTTCTCAGTATTCACTTTCAATTTGCATGGTGTGTTATCAATAAACATCCTTCACTATCTATTATCTGTCTTTTTGGGGTGGAGGTGTATGCTCTCTTTCCTCTGTCCTTGCATATTAGCATCAAGTAAAACTGCACTGTACTGTGATGCTGCATTGAACATTAGATTATTCTTGTGCATAGTACTTAGAATCATAGTTGTCTTCATTTAAAAAGTAAACCTACACAGATTTCATGTTAAATCATGTTAATACTTGTGTGAGAGCATGGCAGACAAGAAGTTTTTGATGTTTAAAACTGTCATAAGAACATGATTGCCCCCATGACTTGGCCGGAGCAATCTGGTCTTGTCTATCAACACATGCTCAAAGTAATCTGATTACTTTTCCTTGTTGAATTTCAGTAGTGGAGACATAGCACAAATTTGACACTGACCCTTCCGATCTTATAGAATGACACAAGTATAGATACTGTTCTTGTTCACGTTTATTATGTTTATGAAAGAAATTATACTGGTAGGACACTGACACAAACATGCAATGTGTCAAGTGAAGTAGCTTAGTAGTAGAAGACATTAGATGGAAGTGACAAGGCCAAGGGTGTACCAGCAAATGACAGCCTTGTGGGATTCACACAGTATCCAAGCAGCTGCTAATCAGACCCCTCTCATCTAATCAGTGGCTCTAAGTTTTGAGGGGATGGATGGATCAATTGTGTAGAGTGTTACAGTATGGACAGTTGTTGACACAAGCTGTCCCCACAATCAGTGTCCTACTTTTTTTCACAATCACAGTATCCTTTCATAGTTGATTAGACAATAGAACTGAAGTAGGCTTACTTCTATTTTTTATCTCCCCCTCCCATCCTTGCTGGAATGAAATATTGAACCACATGTAAGGACCTGACCTGTCAGGAAAATTCGCTAGTAACCCTTTTTAAGTAACCAGCTCCTTAGGCTCCAAATGCATACGGTATGCTATTGTTTTCTACATGTGCAGGGCAAGTAGTTATATAATAAAACAGAGACTTGCTATGGCAAAACTTTCTTATTAACACAAGTTGTAGTAAGTAACCCCTTGACACTTCAACCAGAAGCTAATGTATGAGAGATTAATTTGAGAGCTTATCACCTGGAGAAATATATATTTTTTGTAGATTACTGCTTTCATATAAATAATTTCATAACTATAAAAAAGAATTGGCAACTGGGTTATAAGCAGGGTAACCACCTTCAAGGTGTCACAATATTGGGGAATAGTGGACACATTGTGCGGTCCTTCGCCCATGCAACCCACATCCATTATTCCCCTACATATGTACACAAGAAATGTACTCTCATGCTTTACAATGCAAAATGATGCACCTCAGTCTTTGCACTATTATACCACTGTCACTGTTTCAAAAGTGAGAGAAAGTTATGTTAAAGTTCGTCCATGCCAAACGTGGGGTCCACTTTCCCTTTCTTTGGCAACTTCTGATGACAAAATACCTTACTGGCTTCTCCTCTCACTTTCATCAAGATAAATGATGAGGGTACTCAGGTTAAAAATGGACTTGCCTTGCCTAAAGGCATAAAGGTCTGGGGAGAGGGGTCGAATTGGTGGCTGAGGAAAATCATGTTTACAGAACCCCATAGCTCAAAGGCCCAACCAATGGACCAACGTCCCCTGTAACCTTTTTTGAAAAATAAATAAAAAAAGAAAATATATAAAAACAGAAGGATTTCTCTGACTCATTGCTTCTGTTTCTCTTACTCTCTTACTTATTTTTTTCTTTTTTTTTGGATACGTGAAACTGTATGGGGTGAGCTGGGAGAAGACTGCCAGCAGGTGTTTCAGTCGGTAGATTTTTATTCCATGCCTATGGATCGTAATGACACGGAAGCAATCTTTCCACTGTCGCCCAGCCACAGGCGAGTCCCCTACCAAAACACATTTCCATGTTCCGCGCATTGGACAAAGCACAGCCCGGCGTGATGTATGCCTCGCCTGGGCTGTTCATAAATCAGCGGTGGATGCGTCACGTACCGTAGGCCTAGCCCGAGAAGACGGGGGAAAAAAAGGAGAATGAATGCCCTGTAGACAGACAAGGAGAGTGAAAGAAAAATAGGAGGGAAAAATGAAAAGAGGTGGACCCCCCCCCCCCCCAAAAAAAAAAAAAAGAGAGGCCAACAAACACTAGGGGCTTAGAATGCATGGATAAATCCTTAGCAGGAGTCTTCTGTGTGTCTCTCTCAATGTCGTCTAATTATCTTGGAGCGACTTGCACCATAGCTGGTGGGGTTGGGGGGTAGAGGGACAACGATGGGAGAAGGTGGCCTAGAGGGGGATGCCAGCTAATAGGTGTCTAAGGCAGTGGTGGCGAGCCATCCGTTATTCAGCCTGCTTGACTCACACTTAAATTGCTCAGAGACATAAAAGGTTCTTCGGTGGTGTATTCACATGGGACCTGAGGCGAAGGCTGTTCTGTTCTGCTCTGTTCTGTTCTACGACTCTTTCTGTCTCTCTTCTCTTTTTCTCTCTCACACACATGCACACACACACTGACACATATACATACACTTAACGTTCCACCATGAGCCTTGACCAATTAAGGCAGTTTGCCTTCAGTGTGCAATTCCAGGGATGCTGGTGTTTATTATGGAAATGAGACAGGTTGATCCACACGGCCTCTCCTCCTGGGAGGCGGACTCAGCTCAGCGAAGGGGTCACTAGCAGCATTAGCGATGAAGCCAGCAGGCCAAAAGCTCATTCATCTGGTACCTAGGAGAATGGAAGCCAGACCTGATTGAAATTTATTTAGAGCTAAGTTGGCCAGAGAAATGTGTGGGTGGTGCATTTGTTACAAATGCATATTGTTAATGCAACTGTTGTTGTAGAAGTGCATGTGTGTGTGTGTGTGTGTGTGAGAGAGATTGTGTATGTGTGTGTGGCAGTCTCCCAGGATACATTAACAAAGAAAAATAAACCTTGATATGAACATTAAAATGATACATAATATTTATTTATATTTGATTATATTCCACTTCCCTATGTCAGCAAATTGCTTTTCACAATCCTCTACCTGCTTCTCCTGGTGGACCAGTCTCCTCACTTCATGTAGAGTCTGGAGCCTTATCATAGGCAAATGTTTACCTCCCGGTGGATTGGCACTTTGAAAACTATTAGGGCTGCCTTCAATCAATTGCTAACATTTGACTAATTTGATGATAAAATTATGCCCTGTCTTTGACTCTTACAAACTTAACACCTATATGGAACGCCATCACTTTCAGATGCTTCCTCTTTCTCTAGACCGATGATCTACCAGTCGGGGTTCTATGCTGGTTCTATGCAGGTTCTTTGCCGGTGCAGCCAGGCTACATCTTGCCCATTCTGGGTGCGCCCAAATAATCCTCGGTGTTTGTACACAACACTGGTTTTGCAAATAGGAAACAAACATGGCAACAATAATGCAAGCAAGCAGCATTGTCTGTTGAGCTCCAATTACAAGAAGGTATCCTCACTGGACCTCTTATTTCAAGGCCTTACAATTGCATTACAATTGTCCTACCTTCTGGTATCTTTATGGTATCTTTATAGCCCTGCATTTCAAAATTTCTCTTAGTGTCTACTCTCTGCCCATTTATGCACAGTCTCTGAGCAAGTTAAAGCTTTCAGGCTTATCATAGCCCTCAAGAGACTCAGAATGGCTAGACATGGAAGAGAGAGGAAGTATGTGTGTGTGTGTGTGTGTGTGTGTGTGTGTGTGTGTGTGTGTGTGTGTGTGTGTGTGTGTGTGCGTGTGTGTGTGCATGTGCGTGTGCGTGTGCGTGTGCGTGCATGCATGTGTGCGTATGATTGTGTTTGTTTGAGTGAGATATTGATAGGCATTGGTCCTGTTAGCTCCCATTCACACAGACATACAAACACACGCACACATACACACACAACATGTCTTTACTTCTACACAAGTGTGCAAGGGAATTGTAGAAAAACATACATGCACACATACTCTCAGACACCAATGACAGAAGAGGGAGAATGAGACAGAGAGGGAGGGAGAGAGAGAGTGTGTGTAAAATTTGACTTCAGAGTTGATCTGTGCTCAAGCACCATGCAACATAGACTCCTATGAGTCCTGATAGAGCCACTAATTATGGCAGTGTTGCAGCAGCTCTAGCCAAGCGTTGCAGGCCTTCAGTCCCTGCAAAGCCAAAGTGTCAACTTAGCGGGGCTCGAGAGGCACGCTAGGTGAAGGGCATCAGACACAAGAAACCAAAACTAAGGCCCGAGCAAATTAGCAGTGTCAACTTTATTCCCAACGAGGATCTCTCCAAGGTTTAGAACAAATGAGATTAGTCAGTTCTGTGGGAAGTTTGGAGTAGGACGTCCACATCCGTGAGTTAAGTTGTGAACGTCTCTGTGTGGTCTTAACTCAGATACAGGGCAGCACTTTAAATCACGCGCAGGATATATGATTCCATCAAAATGCTTGTTTGTGTCCTATTCAGACATGCCATCTGTATGTTCCCATTGTAGGAGGTATAGGTATATAGGTATATCACCCTTTGGAATATTCTAGGAATATTAAAATGCCTTCAGCTTTTTGCTAATATGCTGCTCTGACAATCTTGGCATTCCAGGTGTGCTAGAGACCTCCTTGAGTGTTTTACAATTCAAGATGGCTGTAGCATATCAGCCAGAGAGTGAAGAGCGGTGCAAGGGAGCAGGATGAGGATGTCGTCACAGGGGGTTGATTCCAAGATTTGCACAAGATGAAGTAGCAATTAGCACAAGGGCGGGTATAAGAGAGAAGACAAGCCAGTGTGGTGTAACAATTATACACAATCTCTCTCTCTGTCTCTTTCTCTCTCTCTCACACACTCTTCCTCCCTTTGCTTTCATATTGTTTAGGATGAGTAATCCTACAAAGTCTCTGCCTCTCACCTTTTGACATGAAATAAAATCTGTAGCTATTAGTGGGAGTGTAAGGTGATAGGTAGTGAGTAGCGGCCCTCACCAGTCCTATATATCAATGGGATGTCAATTAAAAGCAATGTAAACAAGCACATGCCAGCTGCCAGTTAGGCCTGGCTGATTCAGCCATCAAAGTGATTCACTCAAGTCTGTTGTCAGACTCCTTTTATAACAAGCAGCATCGCTCAGACACAGACACTCAGACAGATAGCAACTGAGTTCTCACTAAGACAAATGTTGAGTGGAGGCCAGCTTTGCTGTTTACATGAGATGGTGAGATATAGATCTAATAGTGATCTACACAGGCAAGAAAACAAAATAGTTAAATATAACCTAATCATAAATAACAATTGTCAGTTAAAGATGTGTAAAAAATATTGATTTAATTTCATTTGGAAAGGCATGAGCTCAAAAGGTCTGTATCTGTGAGCCAGTAACAGAATTCAGAATCCCATCTATACACACAAAATGGAAGGGCCTAAATGATGATGAACCATGACATCACCGACCTCCCAAAAATAGGAGATGCCCCCCCCCCACACACACAACCCCCACGACAACATCAGCATTCGTCTATTCCATTAGATCTATCATATTCTCTTCAGCCGTCACAGACACATTTCAGATATGCATGATCAACCAACCATGGTCCCGCATTGTCTGGAAGACATGCTTCCACAGCTGGATGCAGTTTGAGCCCTTTCACTATTAATATGCCATCTTGTCCTCCCAGGACTGCCAAAGCAACAGTTGCTGAATCTTTCATGTGGCTTTGGCCTGTTGGAAATATTAGATCTGTCTCACCCAATTCATGGGAGAGAAAGTGCTAGCTTGCCAACAACCCTACTTTTAAATTAATGTTTGCGCTGCTGAGACAACTAATCATTATTGCTACTCCATATTGCTCAATCACCCCATATCCTAGCCTGATGAGAATGGCAGCAGTTGGTACAACATTGACTGAATTTGCAAACTTGCAGCTAACAATAACTGATGGGAGCACAGGAAAACAAAACCTTCTTGCTCTCACTAGTTACCACTGGCTGCCGTTTCACTAGTACTTGTACCAAATTCCAAATAGTTGTACCAAATTCTGTTATGTTCTCCGTTATACCTGCTGACAGCACTCGGCAACGTGAAACAGCAGGGTTTCGGGTTGATTGATGTTAAGCACCCAGAACACACACACATCATCCAGATGCAAAGTAAAGTTGTGATATACCCTCCTCTGTACAATGGCTTATGCAAGATAATGCTGCTCTCTGAGCTGTTATTGGAGCTCACCAGCAACAGTGGAGGAGAGGCAGCTTTTTCCAGAGATCTGACGGTTAAAATAATGTTTGTGAGGGAAGGAAATTATGAGGTGTAGGTGGATGAAAATGGTGGTAGCATTAATGTTTTTCCCTAACCATGCATTACCGGGCCTTTTTTTCCCTTTCCCATGTAAGTGCCCATTTTGTCATTGCATTCGACTGGCATCTATTGAGAACACCGAAGAACTTCATCTCTGTTAGTCTGCATACATTGTACCAGCTCGTATGGCTGAAGAGTCTCTTCTTTCTCTCTCTCTCTCTTCTATTTAATGCATACCAGACTTAATGTCACATTCTCTATGTACTTCACAAAACAACCCCTTTCCTTTCACTCTATCTCTCATGCACACATACACACCTACACACACACACACACACACACACACACAATTATCTGCCTCTCTCTCACACACACACAGACACACACACATACACATACACATACACACACACACGTACACACACACTTTGCATAGTCTATCCATCTCATTTACAAACTCTCCCCCCGCACTTTCTGTGGCGTCCCTCTGCTTCCTCCACTCCCACCAAGTTCATTTGTTTCGTTCTGTTTCTCATGCCTGGCCCACTGTGATCACACTGCATTAACCCCAGCTCCTGCCTCAGTGAAGGGCCTCATCTATAATCATGAGTAGCTTAATGATTCACACATACACACACACACATACACACACACACACACACACACACACACACACACACAGTCTGTCTCTACCTCTTTCTCACAGTACACGGTCTCTCCCTCTCTCTCTCACACACACACATACATGCACACACATACACACACACACACATACAGTCTCTCTCTTCCTCTTTCTGAAAGTACACAGTCTCTTTCTCTCTCTTTCTCTCTCTCACACACACACATGCACACACATACTCATGTGTGCAGACTGCCATCCTTCCTACATAGCTTGCTCCAAAGCTCACTGTTCCATTCCTCCTCTCTGAAAACAATACTACAGCATTATACTATTTTTTCCAATACTCTAAAAAAGAATAAGTAAAGCTTACTTAGAAAATTGTTGGAAACTCATAGCCTCCAATGAGAAAAGTAAACATTACTTGTCAATTTCAAGTTATGTATATCCTAACTTGAAAGAGACTAGTAATGTTTACTTAAGTAACTCATTTGAGGCAACGACTTTCTACCAATTTTTCAAGTAAGCTTGACTTTTTATTTTCTGCTGTGATCAATAACTCTACTTAACTAAGAACGATCTCTCCTTCTGCCCAGTACTGGCAGGAGGCACACTTTCTGTGGTAGAAATAAAAAAAAAACTGCATGGTGAACTCCAGTACTGGTGGCTGTATGCCCTGCATCATTCTCTAAGTCTGCAACTGTGCCAGTGAAAGCTTTCTGATGCAGGAGTTAAAGGGGAGAAAAAAAGAACAGTTTGACATGGTCAAAAGGCCAGACAAAGTCACCTGAAGCAACATGCTGTGGACAGGATGCTTCTGTCAATAGCCAGGGAGTGTGAAATTGCACAAAGCCTTTGGGTAGGAAGGTGCCCAATCAATAGCATTTTTTACAAATGTGGCTGCTTAGGCAAGGCATCATCATAACAGGATTCATATGTATCTAGACTTATATATCCAGACATATGGATCGGAAAGTGAACAGTGAATGAATGTATCAAGGGTGTCTATCAGTGTATATACTGAGAGGTATATGTGTCTTTTACACAGGCATTGCCTCAGAGATGGAGAATCAATCAAGTCTTGTTTTTTCGACTGTGGTGGATTTCATTTGGCAGTTTCAATACAGCCGCTCCATTTTACGCCTTAACCTCCAGTGATTGTTAAAATGTTGTTTTTGGTTTCTGTTCAAACTTAACACAAAAGAACAAGGGCATGGTGGTTAAGCCTTTTCTGTTTTCATTTGCCAAAATCTCTTGTAGACCCAAAGTACTTTCTGAAGACAAAATATTTCACTAAGGCTCTCCCCCCCCAGAAAACTAGGTTAGAAGTGATTAAGTACTAGGGATCTCCCACAAATTTCCATGAAAACCCCCAAATCTATGGTCTTAGTATGTTCACATTAAAATCACCATGCTGATATCCCCTTAGCCCCCAGTGTCATTGATAACTCTTTAGCTAATGTGCTGGCTATGGACATCTGATAACCAATCAAGAATGCTGTGATCAAAATACAAACCCTCTAATTAACTATGAATATCTCCGCCATGATTTTTGGAACGAACTCCAATTTAGCCCTGAAAGCAATTAAGCTTTGCTGTAGCGCTAAAACAAATGCTATCAAAAGGTTAATGGGAAGCAAATTAAAAGTGAGATTAGGCTGATTGGCCTCTCATATGGCTTGGAGAGCAGTGCGTTGCTGGAAAATGAGCAGAGGGAGAGGTGGCTGCTCAGTGGCGGAACAGATCAGGTAGGGAGAAGTTGAAAAGAGGAAGTTAAAGAAAAATATACAGAGTGGAAATGGGAGGAAGAGAAGAGAGTCCAAGAGAGAGTGGTGTGGAATGCAGTGCTTGATGTACATCTCACTGAAATGGACTTTCATCTGTGTGTGGTGAAACACAGTGCTGGGTTAATCCTGCACCTCTCTCTCTCTCTCTCTCTCCTGTGGAAACAAACTGGAGGCAGTTCTCTTCTTCATGGTAATTGGATGGTTCCAAATGATAGCATAAACAACCTGAATATGAGAAGGCAATTCACAAGGTTTATTTGAGCTACCAGTCGAGTTTGGAGGTCTGTTTTTTGATGGGGGGGGGGGATTAGCTGCAGTAATATTCAACTTGCGCGTAACTGGTCTAGCCCACATTTATTGTAACTGCTGAATTGTTCTCAATAACAAGGCAAAGCAGCAGAAAATGAATTTTTACGCAATTACTACCACAAAGCACTAAATAACATGTAAAAATTTGTTTCATTTGTGCCAGAACAAAACACTACATTTAGAATTAATCATCTTCATAAAATACCCAGGCTTGAAATATCATCAGATAACTGGCAATGTTTACACTATGGCCAGAAACACATTATTGCACAAACTATCACAGAATAATTCATACAAGTGAGCTTTATCACACAAACAACAGTACACACACATGAAACATCGTCTGCGAGCACTGCCTCGTCTTCCCTGACCTGTGGGGACTGGTGGTTAAATGCTTGGGATCAGGGGTGAGGCGAGTTAAGAGAGAAAAAGGGAGGAATCTGACAGCTGATTAGCCTGGGTCAGCTCTCTTGGATGGGAAATAAGATGAGGGAGGGCACTAATTGTCGGCTAGCCAGATTCATTAGCACAGCATACCGCATTAGAAGTATATATACTGTGATCACTGAGATTAATTAGACATGCCCACCATGGGGAGAAATAGGCACTGTATATAGGCCTGTACGAACAGAGTCATAATAAATTCATGTCAGTTTGAAAATGTAATATCATTACATCTACCATTTAATAGAACTGTGGGCTTACATAGGGATGTACAAAGGTAGTTGTTAAAGACACAGAATCAAATGATTGAATATGACAACACTCACTTGAAAAATAATTTATATATAAATGTAATGGTATAGTTGCTCCTTTTTACATTGTGTTATACGATATACGATTTTTACTATTTATTGTGACAGTTTTAAGCATTTTTTAAATCACAGGTGTCTTAATAATGAGATGTCGACATGGATGTATTTCACAGATATAAATATGCTGTGGACTAGGTTTATATTTTAGTACTAATGTAACTAAAGATGCTGAATAAATGCGCTCTCTCTTGCTCTCTCTTTCTCTCTCTCCCTCAGGCCATAATTCCATGTGTGGGTGTCTCCTCTACAGACCACATATTTCTCATGAGTTCTCCACATACTTATTTGCATTTCAATCTGTCATTGTCTTTACTTTAGCCTCTTTCACAAGAGGATGCTTTTAGAGAGTCATCAGGAAAATCAAAAGCCAACCAGTTTACAGATGTATTTTACATTATGCTGTGTATGCTGGTTTGTTTATTTCTTTGTTTGTATTTATGTTGAAAGCCACACTTGTCTTTTCACATTCACATGGTAAATATAATCAGTGCTTATGGGATGTAGATGACTGTGGCTGCCTTCAGGGTGTCTAGGTCAAAAAATAGGAGGAAAACATATGGAAAAATGACACTGGCTAAAAGATAAGGGAGAGAGACATACAGGAGCAGCAGAAAGGGAGGTTCATAAAAATAAGGATTAGAGCATTCATCTTGCATGGCTCTCACTTTGACGGCAATGGATTTGTAGGACCTCTGGTATTGTGGCAAATGGAAATAAGGCACCAGGTAAGTTGCTTGGTATTTTATAGACTATAACTTTCCCTTTGTGTTGTGACTGGATAAATTGGAATTCTTCTATCTTTCTATTCACCTCACCAGTACAGAGTTGGATGTTTTTCATCCACCTATCAAGCAGCTTTTTCAAGAGAGAGGAGCGAGAGAGAGAGAGAGCGGTTCCATATCTAACCACCTTCAGAACAACCTTGTCCCAGGTTTTATAACTACATCCCGGTGATGGAAACAAGGATGAAAACAAAATGACGTTTTATCACATGATTTCTAACACAGAGATCTGACAAATATACCCAAGGTTGGCTCAGGTGGAGAGGCCAAATAAATGGCTGAGGAAATAGGCTTTTGAAAAATGTGGCATTCACAAAGAGTAATTTAGAAAGCAAAGACTCTGAGGTCAGGAAGCAAAGAAAATAACACTAATACTTTATATTTAGCACAAATATGTTATTCATTGAGAATTTATACACATTTATGGGAATACAAAGGTCTAAATGAAAAGCCAAACAGCTTAAAAAAAAGATGTATAAATGCATTTTAATGCTATGCAGTATGCAGATTCATGTGTAATTATGACTGCCACAGGGTGGTCCGACACTTAGGTGTCAAGGAACTGAATCAAATGAGCCTTCACACACCCATGTGTGGTGTAGCGCTACCTATTGACAGACAAAAAATGGAAAACTCTTTGGGAGCAATTTTTTCTCTTTGTTACAAAATTTTCATCAGCCATTCCAGGGACACTAAAACACCGGGCCCTTTAAACTGGGTGGGCCCTGGTAGGCCCATAGTGGATAGTAATGTTTTGCCCCAGAGACTGCTCCCACAGTCAACTTTGGTCCTGGGGGCCAGTCACATATGTATGTATGTAACTCACAGGGGCAAACCTGCAAGACTTGCTGTTCAATAGATGTGTCACAAGTATGAACAGACATTCATTTTCTTTGGATGGAACATGCAGCAATGTATGGCGGTCATGTTAAGTACCGCTAGTCGGTAGATCTAATTAACATCATCATATGCATAAAAAAATAAGGATACTTTATCAATCCATTGCTGTTTCATTTGTAACCTGACACCTGGATATCTCTGACACACACACCAGCACAGACCTGTCACTCATCAACCAATCATGCAGGTAGTAAGCAAGCTCATGCATGAGAACGGACATGAACCAAAGTAACTGAGTTTTTGTTTTATCCTAAAAGTTGTCATTTTACCAACTTAAAGTTGGTCTCAGTCCAGCAGCTTTGTGTGCCAGGTTTCAAAAGAACACTTTTAGAACACTCACTGACTCGCAAGTGCTAAGATAAAGTAATGTGCCGTTCTCTTCATCTGTGCTGACCATCCATCCAGAATAGAGTGTGTTCACAAGGCTGCTTGGTCTCTACATTAGCTGCATTGGCTGGCAAAGTGTATATATATATATATATATATATATATATATATGTTTATTGTTTATCCATCAGCAGAAATTCATAGCAGTGTTTTGGTATTATTTAGCCTCAGTTTTGACGTTATTTAAATGCATTTTACCCTCACACTGTGTTCTTTGTTTTCACCCTTTATAGCTTTTTTCATCTTTTCATTTTCATTAAACGCACTTCACATTTTTACATTTTCATCACAACTGAAATGTATGTAGCCCTTAGGCAGTGTGTTGTTTGAACATAGATAGAAATGGGAAATCTGCTTCCTGGTAGAGCTGAAAAAGAGGCCAGAAAAAGAATGAGACTTTGGATGCTATATTTTTACAAGTGCTGCTTTTGAAATAAAAGAGGTAAGACAAAGTCATTTTTGTGGTGCACTACCTTGGAATAGGCAGAGTATAGTCCTTGTCCCAGCTGTTGCTGAATCTTCTGTGTGGAAAACCAGCCTCAGAATTCCAATGTGACTATCCCTAAAAATCACTTAGAATTGATTACTTTACATTACCATCACAGAATATCCAAATATTTGTGTGAAATTGTGGTATGACCTTTTCAGTCGAAATGGCTCTTCAGAGAAATTTATTGCCAGTTGTATCAGTGTCCAAAACTAGTGACTAGTATTTATGTAAGTGGTGTAAATTACAAATAATCTGCAACTACGCTACTGTAAGGGCAGCATGTGAACTGCACAGGATGAGTTTAACATTTCCAAATCTGATGGTCAATGGCAGGTTTGACCTTCTGTGTACTCAAACACGGTGGGATATATATCTCATATCCTCATGCCTCAACCATACAAACGAGTTAATGATTTGATGACTGAGAAGCTTGTCATGTCACGTCAAGTTCGGCCTCATATTATTATGATGGATCGACAAGAACATTCGGAGGCTGTTTTTTCCCCCCTAGTTTAAACTGCCTTTTTCCATTATCCTATAAACATAGTTCCATCTTCTTCTGGATCACAGGGTTCTACCAAGGGATAATAATCCCTAGTGGCACTGTCTGATATATTGGTTGGACTTCAGTGTGGGAACAAGGGTAATGCCAATGTTTGCCATCAGCAATCCATTTTGAAGGAAGGATGCTGGCATCAGAGTTGTATACAAACCACAAGAGCACCAAAAAGTCCAAGTGCACAGCACTGAAGCCAGTGGGTTTGAGGCAGCTGTTGAGATCCTGAGCTTGGTTTTTGAAATAATGGGGGCCTCATGGGGGAGAAATATCCATAAAAAAAAAAAAATGTTTTAGGAAACTATGGTGGTTGTTGAGGGCAAAATAATCCCCATAACACTATATGCCTTGTAGCCCAAACATCTCCTCAAAATTAGTAACTTTCTGAAACTTTAGCTTGTCATAAATTTAACAACTTTCAGGTCATGAATGGCTGTGGAATAATGTAGTCTAGTTTCATAACATCTTTGAAAGGCTGTAACGTCTGCAAGGCAGAATAAAGACTATAACCTCAAAGGAAGGTTGGATAGCCTAAATAGGTCCTTCAGAAACAATGTACTTATTTGCTATTCTGTGTTTTTCAAGCTTATGTGTATAGGGTTGAAGAATAATCCCATTTCTATTTGCAACGTTTGTTCGTTTATTTGACACTTCCAATAAGTTTGTGCTCAGCATATAAGATGAGGGCACAGTTAACTCAGCAGTCGGTGGAAATCTATAAAACGTTATGGACATCCACAACATTGCAAAGCGTGTGCCTTGCAAGCAACTTTATTCTTGTGTTAGAACAGGACTTACTGATTGGTGCAGCCTTTGTTGCGTCTACCCACAGCTAGCAAACAAAAGGTTTTGCATAGCCAGGTGTGTTCAGCAGGAATATAAACTGCATAGTAGTCTACTTGTTCTTGGGCAGTCCACAAAACCATGTACTGTATGCCCTGTGGCCCCACTTAAGGTTTAATGTATCATGTTAGGCCTTACAGAAGCGGAATGAACTGTCTACCCAAAGAACATGTAATTACTCAATGTGTTATTTAGGAGTATGTAAAGAGATCATGACCCATAACAACACTTACATAAGAAGTACTTTATCTGATAACAAAGCAAGGTATAGATGAACTGAATTAAAAATATCATGTGCTATTTTATGTGCTGACTGGAGCATAACCAATGTTAACCATTCCAGGGAAGCTCAGCTTATCACTGATCCACAATTTCCCGGTCATTGATTGAACGTCAAGAGTCATGAGGTCAGACTGAAGTGAATCATGAAGCCATGAAGCCACATGAAGCCGACCAGTAAAGACTCATTTCACATGAATTTAGTTGTTGGTTGTTGAAATTCTTGATGTACATTCCTTTTTTGCATTAGAGCTCAATAGAAGTGTGAATAATCAAAATCAGCACTGGAATTCACAAAACATGACGTACCAGAACTGCAAAAATATAAGATTTTAGAGGGAAGAATTTGGTCAATTAGCTACATAGGTCTCAGTTGTCACAGTGCACTAGTACTTAAGTAGGTAGCCCTGCATGTATTTTGTGAGTGTGAGGTATTTAGTGATTTCCCTCCACACTTGTGGAGGCAAGTACGACTGTCCATTTAATGCTTGACTTGCGGAGGACTAGAGCCACATGCAGAGGTGATCTGTCTCCTTCTATCAGCCAGCTCTGGTTGATGGTTGACATTTAAAGGCAACCTCAGATACGAACAAGGGCATGGCTTCTCTCCCTCTTGCTATCTTTCTCTCTCTCTCACTCTCTCTCAATCTCCCTCTCTTCTCAAACTCTTTCTTTCCTTTATCATTAAAACCACAAGGTAATAGGAAGGCAGTGCCACCATCATTTACTTCTCTTCTTGTCTCTCTTGTTCCACTCTTCCACTCCCTTCTTCTTTTTTTATTTCTTTCCCCTCCCACCACCATTGTCCACCTTCATTAATAAGAGATGAGTGGGGCAAGACAGGACAATAAAGACTAGTACTACAAGCAAGGCACTCTGGTGAATAAAAACAAACCTTTCATTGTTTTTGGGGGATGACTCAGTCCAGTTATCCTTGTTTCTCGCAATTTTGGGGGTTCAAAACATGGCCATGTGAAACAGTTTTCTGTGTCTATGGTGATGTGAATCCAATAATTTATAACAACACAAATAATTAAAATGTTTAATTCAGTATGTCATGACATGTCTAAGTACTTTGTTGGTCTAAGTAGATTGTTGGACATTTCCAAAGGTAACAGGTTATGACACTGAATGTGTTTACATGCACCGCTTTAATGCAATTATCGGCCGCATCGGATTCAAAATACCTCACACCTCATGTATCCACGCCATCCGATCATATTCAGCTTGATCAGATTGAAATTTCACTCCGATTGAGAGAGGTAGTGTACACCTTTTGGTAAACCGATTGATGGGCATGTAAATATGCAATTGGATTCATGGACTAGATTTTCCTGTTTGTGCATGTGTAGGGATAAATGCATGGTGACACAAATATACACACAAATAGCTTAAAATTACTAGCAGCACCACAAAGTTATAGAAATGACCGCAGACAAGTTTGTATTTTCGCTTGTCTTATCATACAAACCTATCTAGCATTCTATAAAGTAACCTACATAGTTTCAAAGGCAGCTAAGTGTGGTATTAACTGCTACCTTGCTAACGTTAACATTAGCTAGCCAAATGGGTGAAAGTGAACCTAATTGTGATGATAATGTAAGCTGCTGTCTCATAATCTTAATGGAGCGCAATACAGACCTTGTATAGAATGAATGGTTCAGGTTGAATATTTAATGAGACTAACTGACTGGGAAAAAACTGCATGTAAATACGTTCACTGTCACAGAGGGTATAGGGTTTCATCAACTAGTGCACAGAATGGTTGGACAAAACCAGCTAGACAGGACAATACTGTATTTCCTAGACTATTGACCTTGACTATTCACTGTTATCTTGAGGTTGACATGAGCTCTTAGGTTGATACATGAGGTGGAGTTGTAAATGGGATTGTGATTCTTTTCCTCAATCTTCCTGAATTTTCTCATTACATCATTATCTGATTCTGCTTTATTGTAAGCAATGTGTAACACATGAGTGATGTTAATACATTAGTTTTAAATTTTGCTAAAGACACTGTCATGCAGTTACATGTATACATGGTGCAGCTTATATTCAGGAAATTACTGTGATAACACATCTGTCATGGACAACCCTCTAAAGATGAAACACCTGCTGCAAACAGTTAAGACCAGGGGTGTCAAACTCATTTTTTTCACAGGCCACATGAACACTGTTTTCCTCAGATGCATTTCCACAAACTGTTGGGTGAAAAAAATGCATGTTGGTGACCATCACCAGCACAGTCCTAATGTATCTGTGTTCTGACTTCATCACCACTAATTTCATCTTCCTTTCCACATGCACCTCATAGCTGAGTTCTGTAGTGCCATGCGGAGTTGCCAGTATTGCATTGTGGAAACGCATAATTATTTTGGGCGTCGTTAAATCTATTTTCAAGCAGGCGACATAACAACAATTCGTGTCAAGCTTTTTGAATTGACAGCATGAAATGTGAAGGGCCAGATCCAGACCCTGGGCCGTATGTTTGACACCCCTGGTTAAGATGCTTTCAGCAACTCTGTGCCTATAACAAACAGAGGAGAAGCTACTGTATACAATAATGAAAAGCTATCAGTGGCCATGAAATCCCTATGGCCATACAAAAAATTAATAAACTGTCTGAAAATCTAAAAGAATATTCTTTCCCTTCTGAAGACACCATTAGTCCACCCCTTTCCCTCCCTTTCTGTCTGTGAGTCACACACACACACACATACACACACATTTAAGCATGCTGTCAGTGTCTCACTTGCTCACACTCTCATTCACACATTTGCTAGCTAATTACTGGAGTAAATAGACACATGGAATTGAAACATATGGAGGCTTTTCATCCTTCTTGCTCTGCTCACCAGGGTGAAATAAACACACTGATGCTTTTGAAAGAAATGTGATCTGTTTTTAATCCATTTCAAACTAATTGAATATGAATATCTTGCCCATGTTTAAAACAGCAGGGTGCTCAGAATAGATATCAAACTTCACTGGTCAGAGCAGACAGATATTCGTGCATGTGGTTGAAAATAAACTTCTGTAGATGTCCATGGTAGTTAACAAGAAAGTGTGATATACATACAACATCAATTTTGGCCTATATGTGTTTCTGGGAACAGAGTTATAGGATTCAATAAGAAATAAGGTAAAGGAGGGAAAGGTGAGTTTAAATGCCATGATGGCAGCTTCTCTGTTCTCTCAGCGAGTCTCAAAGGAGAAAAGAACCAGCTGAAATACTTGTGCGTTCTCACTCTATTAGTGCAAGTGGGCTTCTCAGTTCCCCGCTTTAAGCTACATTTTAAACAAAGCACGTTGTTGGGATCTCATTTACACTTAAATACCACCGTGGCTCCCCACTCTGAATGCAGTACAAGTCATTTCCATCACGCTCAGGCCCCTCGCCAGAGTACGCTTGCATTCACATACCCCAGTGGATAATGCTATTTCCAATTCATTAGAGCCTGCTTTGTTGTACAGGGAGGCTGCAAATTAAACAAGCGCTATACTTTTTCCTCCCCCAGTGCTCACTGTTGCTCTCGCTCCCTCGACTCCTCCGCCTGGGGACTAAGGCGGGGTCAGACGTGACTTCTGCTGCCTGCTCGTAACACAGGCTGGCTCTCACAGGGTTCCCCTGCCTCTCCTCCTGTTGAGCCACCACTTAACCTCCTCCCTTTCCAATACCTGGCCACACAATCAAACAAAGGAGAAGCCGACAAATGATGGCAGGGACTGCTAAAGAGGTGTTCTCCACTCATAAAGAAAATACAGTTATATCACCTCAGGGATAGAAAACTGAGATATTTTAACCTTTCCTTTTGGGTTTATTTTACTTAGGTTTTTGTGATTTTATGTTTGATGTTTTAAAAATCCTGGATTGTCCTTGATGATTACATCACATGCAAGTCTGTGAATTAATACATAGTTTATCAAACAATAGTTCCATATTAATGTTACTATTACTACAATGTAATGAACCTATTGTATACTTATGATTCAACTATTAATGTGTTATTACACACTAGTTTACACATGCCAGTCTTAATCCCTAAATATAACAAGCTTACACTTTAACTAGGGCACTGATTGTGACTGAGACTGTAATGATTCCATGTAAAAAAAGTAGTGAAAAATACCATTCTGTATATTGTTGTAATGTATTCAGCCACAAACCAGAGCAAAGAGTAATAAAGACTTACAGCATTTACACATGCATTGTCAGTGACACTTGTCACAAAGTAACATTTGTGAAATGTTTTGCACAAATCCATTTCTCTTATAGCAACTTTTCCAAATACTTCATGTAGAGCTTCTGAAACAGAATCCATTCTCCTCAATGAAAATTTAACATAAAAGAAAGAGGAAGCTTTCCAGGACACAATCTGTCTACTCAGATCATCTTTCAACATTTTGAGCTAAAAGCTCCATCATCAGAGCACTCACAGGGGTGAGGGGGTGGGGGTAAGGGGGACATGAAAACCCTTTACATGCAATATTTACTGATATACAGCCCCAGTAGACATTTAATTCCAGATTTGAAGGATTGTCAATCAGGGTGCCCTAGTGCCATTAGCATTATTATTTCTCCAGTGTGTTGAAGTTGGTGGATTAGCTCTCTCTCACACACGTCTTCAGCTCAAGCCTTGCCATTTGCTAGCACTAATTGAGCAACTCTGAGGCCTTCACTGGGTCAAAAAGCCATGCAGACACTTTAGATGATCTAATCCATAACAGCTCCTGAGAAGCACTTCAGTATCTCCACCTCAAAATAATGCACATTGATTACTATATCATACTATGTTTAAAATTGGCCATAATCAGTATTTTTCCCATTCATCTTTGATATATGACTTGAACTTTATGTTGGATCCAACATGGAAAGGGGAGTGTTATATTATTTCTTGTGGTTCACCACAAGGAGTTACCATTTCTTCAACTGAATGAAAGGCTGTGACTGAGTGTTAACAAGGCAATCGTTATCTCTCCAACCCACCCTTAAGCCCCCCTCATTAAAATGAGAGCAGAGACAAATATAACCGCAGTGACTGGCATCTCATCAGCTAAGTTTGTGCTTTGGTCTGATTTGCTATCTCTTCTGAGGCAGACAAAAATAGACAAATGAGGGACAGGCACACACTTTCTATGAAGTAAGAAATGAGAGATACTTTCAATGAAAGAGAAAAGACAAGCAAGAAAAAGAGAAAGAAAAAAAACACTGTCTATTTTCCAGGAAAGACAATGATGATGTGTGCACTTTGCTGTCTGAGAGGGTGGTAGGAAATACTGTATTTTTTTTTTTAATGATCATGAAAGAGAAGCAATAAACAGAGTATTTTTCATATCAGGGATATGCCTCTTGTGTTATGCAAAAACCTAAAAACAATTTCTTTACAATTTACATTAAGCAAGACATGTTTACATTGTGGTCTATGCTTAATGATATGCATAAACAGTGCTTTTATTGACCTAACAAATGCAAAGCACCATATAATTAGATTTGTTACACCATAACACTGCATCTTCACAGTGCACTCAGTTGTGCAGTATGCACAAGAACACAGGATACTCTATCAAACCCAGCAAAGCCCAGGCTGTAAGCTCAATTTTGTCAGAAAAATACACTGTATGCTCACCCACAGAACACACATCTAACAACCCCATTAATTATTGAGAACAGATAAGCACGTTGCTGTCTGTGATATCCTTCTGCAAAGTCCTTATTATCTTTGACAGCCCCATTCTTTGTGAGACAGGCGATGCATTGTTTTTTTTTTTGTTGTTTTTTTTGGGGGAAGGGGGGGGGGTGTTGTTTTTTCTTTTATTTAACCATGACACAGCATATCGTCTGCTGTCTTGTCAACACCTCTGAGAGTCGTGTTCCTCGACATTTTCTTCTCAGAAGTGCAGGCCTCGTCACCAGTCACTTACCTGTCATGTCAGATCAGGGTTGTCCGCCTGAGAAGTGATGAAAGGTCCTCCGGGATGTTATCTTTATGGGCTGATACTACTGTCGCAGAGCTGTTTAGAGATCTCTGCAGTACCCTACGGTCCCCAGGAGAACTGTAAACAGTTTACATAGAACCATGAAATGGGCTATACGAAGCCCTTTTAGGTTCCTCAGGCCTGTAACCTTGAGGGGGATGGGCAACTATGTGTTCTATGAAACCATGTAGAAAAGGCAAGTGATATTTTTCAAGGTCTTCCCATGGGATAACTGTTGTGGCATGCTTGAGGACTGAAGAGGTGAGCTTTGACATTCTGTGCTGCAACAGTCAACTTTCCCATCTGCAGTCAAACACTGTAGCCCATTTAGACTGAGTGCTTCTCTGCTGTGGAGTCTAATGCTTATGTTTCTAAAGCAGCTTGTCAAGGCTAACCAGAGCTCTGGAGTCTTGTTAGAAAGCCAATTCCTGTTCAATTTACTACCTGAACTCTTGCAAGTCTGCCTAACCAGGTCCCTTTAGTGGTATTTGTTGTTGAAATTGAGCTGCAAAGGCAGTTCCAGCCAGGCGTTTAGCAGGTAGCAGGAGAGAATGTGTGTGTGTGTGTGTGTGTGTGAGAGAGAGAGAAAGAGAGAGAGAGAGAGAGAGAGAGAGAGAGAGAGCTTTGAGATATAAGTCAGACTTGACAGAGACTCAGGAGTGTAAATATCTGTTAATCAAGTTCCAAGAGAAGAGAAGACAGACCTGATGCAAAACAAAGTCATCAATTGGCCTGATTAGTTAGTGTGGGTGATCCACCCTTGGCATTGCTATTCCCCAGTTCTACATGGACAGTAATTGTCATTGTCATTGTTCTTGAGAGCGAAAGAGAGAAAGAATTACATAAAATACTGTAACTTTAAGTTATTTCACAAAAATATTTATCAAAGAGATTCCTTTAAAGATTAGAGTCTGGGTTAAAAAAGTGGAACACAATAAAAAAAACAACCTATACAGTGTGATAACTAATATTATAGTGGTTAATGTGTTTGTAATGTGTTTAGAGTTTCATCTGTTAAGCTCAGGCAAACATTATTTATGTTTTTAACGGGTCGACATGGGTCAACAAATTCTAGAATTTTTGTAACTTAACTACTATAAACTAATTTTAAATACACAGACAAATAAGTAGAGCTTTTATTATTTAAAAATACTACTCATATGTTAGGTAATAGACTTTTTTGTTTCCTCTATAAATCCACAAAAAAGTCAACAAATATAGTCTAATGCACATCCCCAGACACACACACACTACACCTCCCAGACTTCTTAAGTTTCTGTCTATGCAGTCTCCTGAGGACAGGCGAATGGGCTTTGCATGATGGAGATCAATGAATCAATCAGGGTCTCTCCCTGCGCATTCATATCCACGGATTAGTCTATTAGACCCAGCCATCGACCCTCTCGACAGGTATCACCTAGCCACACATCGACCTGGGAAACCTCAACCAACACAGAAGGATTGTCACAAAACCCATGAAACAAGCACCTCCTAGTAAGCACAAAGTTGCAAACAACATACTCTGAACACAGTTGTATAGTAAGTATTTAACCCCCATTGTGAATGAGCTTGTTGAAAGTTGAAACACCATTGGGGTTCAATAAAATACCAACTGTCTTTATATTCAACACAGTGGTGGCTGCTAATAGCAAGGGCATTTTACGATACTGTCTTTGAGCAAATATGAAATATTCAGACAGTCTTGAGCTTCATGACATGTTATATGTCGCAATAGCCATGATCCAACATGTGCAAAATAAGGCTAAAGACCTCATTGTCATATAAAGAAAGTTTCAGTCATTCAAAAGTGTAAGAATATTAATTCAGAATATTAATGAAATGGTAATGTGTATAATCAAGAAACTAACAGTAGTGTCTTAGTGAACAACAACTGGAAACTAAGAAATAGTCACATACAGAGTGTTATGACCACCTGTGCCCCTTTTAGGCCTAGCATGGTCATTGCTTGTGATCTCTCTCTCTTTCTCTCTCTCTCTATCCCACTTGCATCTTCTTTTCTTTATCTTTTTGACATCATACTGACTCTGGCATACACGCTTACACACACTCTGGCATACATCTTTTCTATTTTCCTCTAGACATTTAGATTATTGCTATTTATTGATTTCTGGTTACTTTTAATAAGTATCTATTTGGTTAACCGTTACATTTGTTGTTCCCCTCCCTCTTTATGTTGCGGACCTGAGTCAGGTCATAACAACAGTCAGATACAGATTGAAAGGATCATCCACATATTGGTAAACTTTGGAACACAGTACTCTTGATATTTCATGGTTTAATAGCCAACATCTCTCATCTTTGCCACATGACATCAGTGATCATAATCTGATATGAAAACCTTGTCCCTTAGTGAGGAACCATGAGAGTGCACTTCCCTTCTACCCCTTTCTCTCATAAATGTGTGTCACCATGGGGAGCAAAAATATCTTATTGTTGCTGTGGCACAATGTACAACCCCATTTCCACAAAAGTCGGGATGTGATGTAAAATATTAATCAACACAAATAGGATGTACAACAGGACCTACAAATATCATTTATATTTGCCTTATAAGCCCCATACTAACAAAGCATATTAAGATCCTAATTCATATACAACAACTAAATAAAGCTCATGAAAAATAAAGTATTTATAAGTGACTTGTAATGACTAAGAAATGGCAAGTATGTTACTAATTTGTATGTTAATAAGTTGCTAGTAATGGTGAATATTTGTACCCTAACATATAGTGTTACCATAACATTGAATGATGTACAGGTTTTGAGCATTATATTGAGCAAGAATTGCACATTTAAATCTCAAAACAATGCAAAAACAAAACATTAGACAATTTTTTTCAATGCATGACTTTGAAAAATAAGTAGCCTGACAATGACTTAGACTGAATTCTTCCCTTACATTCTTTCTCAACATACCAAGAGGATACCCGCAATTACTGAATCCCACAATCTGCTTGGTGGAACAAGAAGAGCTTAATTAGGCTGATATCTCCCCATCGCTGGTCGCCAATCACACGGGGCCATCAGCAGACACGCCTCAACATTGGCTTTGTGATGCTAATTCAAACGAATTAATCTAAAAAGATGCTAACGATCGGATGCATGCTGACTTGATCTCCCACTAATGAACTGAGACAGTTATCAGAGGCCTCAGTAAGTGGGTGTGAGAGGAAGAAGAGGTTGTAACACAGTGTTTGGATTCTCCCTCATTATCTCATCACCTTTAATATTACTGAGGTATTCATGTGAAGATTTAGCCTGACAAACCAGACTATAACATCAGAATGTATAGGCTGAACATGACCATGACCATGACCCAGTAGTTGTCTTTCAAATAGCTTCTGCACGCAATATGATAATGATACGACAATTTAGAACAATGCTGGCAAAACAGCAAATACAGCATTCTTTTTCGCATCAACTTGTGAGCAAGTGTGAGTGTCCAGGGCCACAGTGGATGTTAATGTTAACTTGGTAGTTTGAATGCAATTTTGCAAAATTGGACAGTATTTATTGCTGGGACCGTTAAAGGAAAACTTAGAGAACCCTAGAAACCCTAGAAAGGTGGTCCATACAAAATATGAGATACACTACCTAGCAGATACCATCCTCTCCATCTGAAAGCACAGTCAATGGACAACATTGCAGCACGAAAGGGACCTGCTTCAGAAACCTTATAGCCCTTTGAGGGCTAGGGAACTGACCACTGACGACTCATCCGTTAAATGACTCTACCCAACAGGAGGCCACCACGGCAAACAGGTGTGATTAATATGATTAGTGGAAATCAGAGTTCCTGCCTGTGCCTGCCTGAGGATATCTCAGCCCTCCGGCACTGCAATCACAATTCATGACCTCCACCTCCCTTTCCTCTCGACTGCACCCTAGGTGTGCTTTATAAGCGAAGTGTATGCAAGCTCTATTGCTTGTATTGCTCTTTCTTGTACTCTGATTCAATTCAATTCAGCTGTTATAGGGGAGAATGCCTTGGCTCAGTTACAACCAGCTTCAGAGCAGAGCTGGTTGTGCATGATAAACGAGTTGCATTACAATTCAGGGTGAAGTCGCAGTTTAAATCATCTCCTCTCGCACAAATATCAGTCAGCACAGTCAAGTGTGAATGCCTTCCAGGATTGGTGTGAAGGTGCGGAATAATTTGTTTGATGACTTGGCGTTGCTAATTGCTTGGGATGAGTAATATGAGTTATTTTATGTGTTCTACACAGATACAGCACATTTTACACCTTTCAGTCTACCCCTCTTCTCTTGCCTTCTGAAATCTTCACCATTCAGGCATGAAAGGATAGTGTGAATGTCTCTCATTTGCAAGTATAACAAGATATTAATACAGCTGGACTCAAAAAGGATGATGAGGATTAACATTTAGCGAAAGTTGTGAAACCTTCATACACGTATAGAACAAAAAATAACACTCTTTTGCTTTCTTGATTATTTATTTATACATTTTGGAGTCATATTTCAAATATATTTTTCCTCTAAAATATTTTGTTACATGACAGAGCATATACAACACCCAGCACTACGAGCTTCTCTTTGTCATATTGTGCCGGTGCATCCACAGAAAAAAAAACCAAACAAAACAAAACAAAACAAAAAAAAAAAACAACAAACCCCAGTCAAAGCAAAACCTGGAACTCTGTAAGTATCACCCACAAGAGAGTGATGAGGAGAGAAGACAATTCCCCTCGCTTGTCCAAACAGAATGAATAAAACAGTCATGGTTTAGCCTGTGGCGTTGATGGTGGGGTGTGCTCATGTATATCTGTGGGAGCAGAAAAAAACTCAGAAGTCTTTATATCTTTTCGTGCTTTATGAAGCAGACCATCGACTGTACATACACTGTGTGTGGGTGTGCGTGGCCATGAGCCATGTTTGAGTACGTCTATGCAAGTACGCATAAGAGTGATTAAATCTACACATCTAGTCATATGGGAAGCACGTTCTGAGAGTTTAAATGGCAGGCGTATGTAAATGGCAAGTGTAGCTGGTATACTCATGGGGCTTATGGTTTGGCTGCTCAGTTGGTGGACCCATTCCCCTAGTATGCCACCTCCATTTCATCTTGGGCCCTGTTTTCTTTTAATGCTAATGTAATGGATCCTCTTGGAAAAAAGACAGACTTGGAGGCCAACAAAACTGAGAAACCTAGAGGGATAAACAATAGCTCTGTTTACTTCGTTGTCTCTGCCCTCCTTTTTCTGAGACATCTCATCAAGGAAGAAGCATTCATGAAAGTGGGCCGAATGGGGTAGAGAACACAGTGAACCATTTAGAGCACTGATTTTTATATTCTTCCCCTGTGATTCACATGTACCACTAGCTAATGCGTAGAACAGTCAAGAAGAGGTGTATGCGTGTGGTCGCTAATGGCTAACAGTTCAGTGCATGACAGTCTAACCAGCAGCTTGGGTGCAGTTGGGGTGCTATTAGGGCCCACAAGACTGCAGGGTACAATGAGATGAGCTTCATATACTAATGAGATAAACCTGATTGACTGTGGTTAATGTGAACAGCGCAACAGTGAGAAAACATATGCAATTTCAAAGGCATGCTATTTATTACAGCAGAGAAAGTGACAAATAATATTAATGATAACATAAATCAGATGCTCAACTGCTGGTTATCCTCACCTACCCTCACTGCGGCAGACATGTTTACAATTCAATTTAACAATGGATTTTGCTGTGTTTGACAGTCAGAATGAACTGGATTTACGTAGCGCACAACCTAACCCACTGCAGTCCTTCAACAACTGATGGCTGAGCTCACATCACCAACCAGAATGAAAGGTGATGAATGCACTGCCACCTAAAACCCTTTCAGATAAAGTCTTTGTAGTGAGTTTAAAGGAAACAACACAGAAATAATCAGGCGTGATGATACGTGGACCGAAATGTGATCCAACATGACACATACTGATAATGTTCAGCCCTCAAAATAAAGAGACAGAACTTTGATTTGTCATCACAAAATAAACACTTTAAATATAGATATGTACTACATATGTTTCATCTCTGCTTTTCTGTGGATTAAAGTTGAAATGCTGGATAATGACATTAAAGAATTCTGCAGATGCAAGGCTACTCACACATAAGGACACTAGAAAATTTGAGCCAACATGGCCGCTATTGTAACATCCTATGCCCTCATAATATACTGTAAGGCAACACAGAGACAATGCAACAATGAGGCGGAAGCCCCCAGGGTCAACTACGGGTCAGTCTGGCGTGCTGTGGAGTAATTCTACTGCCACTGATGAACATGCCACAGTCCTCTGCTCCTCAGTGTATTTAATAACCATTTGCGCGCAACGACTTGCAATTTATCTTAGGCACATTTGCCTGAAAGCTGCAGCGCAATTGACTTTCATTTGCGCTGGCGGGCACAATGAAACGCATTTCATGGAGAGGGGCTGGAGATGGCAGTGACGCCCAAAGATACCACCAACCACCCCCCACCCCTGTGTGTGTGTGTATGTGTGTGTGTGTCTCTGCTTAATGTGAGATAGCCTCTGGCAGGCCACAAGAAATATAACCATGAGTGAACTATCAGGAGGGGACACCACCCCTCTCTCAGTCAGTGGGGGTTGTGGATATGGTCATTATGCACATTATTCAAATGTGTTGCACTGGTGGTAAATGGATTCAACTAGAAGTACAATGCGAAAAGGCTGTTTGTCCTTGCAGTGAGGTTGTATGTAGTCAGCGATAGGTTACAATTACACATTTGGTCAGACTCCACCCTTAGCTGCTAACCTCCAAATATATAATGTAAAACCATCTCATTCATGAAGGTTTTATTTTTATCACTGGCTATGGGAAGGTATAAACAACACAATAAGTAGAAGCAGAGGATAAGTCTATCACATCTTGGACCTTGACCTGGATTAATCTTCAGGGAGTATTTTGAAAAGCGTGTTGAACTGACAACTATGTGAAGTGTACATGAAGAAATGAGCAGGCAACTGTTAATGGGTAGACATAAAAAAAACAAACAAACAAAAAAACAGCTCAAGCAAGCAAAATGATACCATCAGTTTGATTTTGGTCCATTTGGCTCTGCCCCTGACACTGCATTCATGATCACTTTGTTGTAATGGGACTCTTCCCAGTCATATTTACACAACATCTGAGTTAAACATTACATACATGGCTACATGTGCAACAGCACAGAGCTATGTGCAAGGGTTAGAGGCCAAGGTAGTACACAGAATGAAAGGATAGGCTAATACACATCTAAAGGCAGAAAGGACAGACTCTGATTCCCATGATGGCAAATCTGAGGTCTGACAGTAGGCAAATTCAAGATCATGCAGCACTGTGCAGTGCTGCGCTGGGGCACTGATCTCTAGAATACCTGGATAGAGCATCTACATTATAAAGCTAAAGCGTATTCATTAGAGATCAGTGGCCCGGCGCAGTGCTGCACAGTGCTGCATGATCTAAAATTTGACTAGTGGCTTGGCCAAAAATGGTAGCTAGACGGAGCAAGATACTTTATGATGAGCCACTTCCTGGAACCACAATCGCACGAGGGGAGGGGACACTGATCCCCTAACAATGAGGTCTATGGTAGTGTCTCAGAATTTCCCAGAATATTTAAAAGCCTTATTTTCCAATGCATGCACATTCCGAACATGATCTCCAAACCCTCCTGCCCATTTGAGGAAAATGTTGTGATGTTACAACTTTAATTTAGGTGTGCACAGAGCTTATTTTGAACTATATTAGCAGTTCTATCTTCTACAGACAGGCTTGTCAACAACACGCCTGTTTATGCAGCCCGGAACTGATCTTGCTCCACCAATATACGATCTTTGGCTTGGTTTCTGAGGATGAATAATGATGATGTCGGATATCTGCTTGAGCTTTTTCAAATGTAAGTACAAGGTGGAGCCATGTGTATATGTGAGGATTTTGGGGCCAAGGCAAGGAAAAATACACATTTATTTTACTCTGGATTATATGCTATAGTCTTAGATGTCCAATTCTGCGATAAAAGTTTCTTTAATCTCTCTTTTTAAGGGGGTTTCTCTATAAGAGGCACACATGGTTTTTTTTTCCATTGTGATTGACATTGTCTTATTGTGCTCCTAAAAAAATGCCAGCAATGCTTATCTACATGAAAACCACTGCTCTTGTATACACATCAGACTCCAATAGAACAGGCAACAATCAAACACAGACTTTCTTTTAAGAAGGACCCAGGACTGTTCCTTGTGTGAAGTTGGAAAGAGATGTGTGTGAACTACGTGTAGCTTGTGAGAGAACTGTAACCATTAGACTAACTGATAACATGGTAACCTGACCATCATCTGATGTTATGGACTGTTGTAGTGAGTTAGGCGCTATGAGTAACATGAGAAATACACATGTGCCTATGAGTACGTACTTTGAAATTATTGACACAATATTGCTAAATGGATACACTGACATGTGTTGCTAAATACTCTATTCAGAAAGACCAAACATCAGTCAAAATTAATCTGCAATGGTCTAAACAGTGAAAGCTTGATATCTTGTGTGGTTCAACCCTAAGGGACACAGTCTGTCTCCAAGGTCTGTTGTCACAATCTAAGCAGTGTGAAATCCTGCATGACATTCATCATCGGGAACACATGAAATAATTTTTTTTCTCACCACTTATTTTTGTTAACAAACATAAAGACAGGGTTGAACAGACCAACATGTATATATCTATATGGCCCCCGCATAAATGTATTGCACATCACCTCCTTCAGTTCTCAATTCACACAGTCCCCCCATCCTTTGGCAAAGAAAGGGTTTGAACTCAGAAGATCCTTGTACACACAGGGCCAAATCCATTCCCGATCACGAGGAAAAGTGAACGTCTCATCAAAAAGCGATTGACACCCCTGGTCTCCATTCCATTTTGGGGTCTGTTTCAACTATCTATTTCATGTGGAAGTTGATGACCATCCAGGTTAGGCAATAAATGTCTGGGAGGAATGGAAAAAAACTTGCCTTGCCATTTTCTTTTTTTTCCCCCTCCTCTTTCATAATTCTGTCTTTCTTGTAATCCCCCAAAACCGACAATGCTGGATCATGACTCATAAAGTAAGCAGACAGACAAAAGGTGCCTGCTGGCGCAAGTTAAATCAGACAACAGAACACAGCACAGGGGAAGAAAAACAAACAAAACCAATAAGAAACAATTGAAGGATATAAAGTTGTGCTTCTTCAGTTTCACTTTGATGCAGTGAGTCAGCAAAGTTATAAATGTCCGTAAATTGTTGTTGATGCCTGTTCTGTGTTTGTTGACCTGTTGACTTGTTTTGATGTTACGTCATAATATATCTTATACAGATAAATGTAATGTACAGGCTAATTCCTTTTAGGTTTGCCAACCTTTCACCGCATAAAACTGGAGGCAGAGTCCGCCCATCTGTCATCCGTTTTTCTGCTTTACTCTTTTCTCTCTACATTGGCTGGATGCCAACACCTACACATTGTCAGGCTTCCACAAGCTTCCCCTGACATCGATCCCAGTGATGAGAGGGCCAGGGGGCTTCTACAGCAGGGTGGGGTGTTGAGGTAAAGGTCCTCCACCATCAGTCACACAACGCCCACCCACCAACTCCAACATTAGGTCCCAACAGCAACATCTTTGGTTGAGTGTTCGACACTTTGGTGTGTCTGAGACGGACAGGGGTTGGGAGGGGGGTCAACGCCATAGACGGGAGAAAGTCTCGAGGAGATGGGGCGGTGGGTGAGAGGGGGTGGGGGTAGGACCGGGCAACGAGGGGCTAAGTCTGTGAGATGACTTCGAACCAAAAAAACTGATACATGACAACGACTTGACTTGAGTGAGGCTATGCAAGGAGATGGTACATGACAGTCACACACAAGAACATGGGGGAAGTGGGGAGGGGGGGTATTAAAGCAAGGTGAGTCTATTCAGCCAAAATATGCAAGCACAGTCACACAGTCCTATATATGTCCTATAAATGGGCATCCTTATTACTTCACGAATGATGAGGTCTCAGTGTTAGTGACAGAAAGAGGAGAGGAGAGATGAGGTGTGAACACAGGTGCTTTACCGACACGGCAGCAGATGGAAGGAGAGTGTTTAAGAGAAAGGGCATGTCTGTGATGGGTGGATGGGAAAGGAGGATGAGAGGCACGAGGAAAAAGAGGGAAAGAAAGCAAGGGAGGAAGAGGAAGGAGAGAAGGGGAGCGTAGGGGCAGTGTCTGTCTCCACCAAAAGTTGTGGGGGAGGGGGGGGGGGTAGAGGGCGCTTGTGTGGATGTACTGGATGTCATCATTGTCTTCGTCTTCCGTCTTGACCGTTGTCATCATGCTCATCATCATCTGGAGAGAGATAGCAGGCAGGACCAGAAGGCAAAGGTCGCCAAGGTCGCCAAGGGGCCTGGGCGACAGGCAGGTGCATTTCCAAAGAGAACAGCTGTGATACACACACACACACAAAAACACACACAAACACACACAAAAGGCAAAAAAAAATCAGTGTCACTGTTTGCCACTTCAAACCATCTACAAAACACTTGGAACACTTGCAACTCCAAAATGGTATAAGTCCCTCTTTGACAACAAGCCGCATCATTCTGTCAGTCAGTCTTTCAGTCATGTCTTATTAGTTTTTCTCCCCTGTTCAGGACAGCTTCCTCACTGTGTAATCCACACATAAATAAACAGGCCAAAACAAATTGCTTTGCGTGACTCCATGGGGATGAATCTGACTCTTTTTGGTTTACCCCGCCTTTTTTTTTTCTTGTGCTCATACTCAGCAGGGGGAGAGGCTGCTTCAGAGAATGACACCAAAAAAATAAATAGAGAAAAAAGAGAGAGAGAGAGAGAGAAAAAAAACGAGGCAGAGTTGAGGGAGGGTGCGTGGGAGGTGCAGACTGAGGCCGCTTGCCTCTTGTGTGGATTCTGTGATGGGCCCCCGCCAAAGTGTGGAGATCGCATTCAGGCAACGAGGAGGTTTCCATTGATGTCATCATCAGACGACTGATGAGCAAGGTGTGAATTGTAGTTCGGGCTAGGCTCAAATCAAAGACGCTAACTAAGACAAAGTGACAACATGGGGGAGGAATCAGTTGGAGAAAAGGGCAATTATGATGGATCATATTTTAGCTTGCTGCACTAAGTGAATTGTTGGTCTATTAGTCATGCTGTCTTTGTAAGAACAAGAAATTAATTTAGGAATTTCTATGTATGGATATTTATAACACTCTCTCTCTCTCCCACATACACACACGACGCACACACACAGGCATGCATGCGGACACACACACACACACACACACACACATACACAGATTCAAAATGATGAGTGTGCATACTGTACAAATGGACTACTGTATACATAACCTGGCCAATTTCAATAAATAAAAAGCAGGTATTGTGTGTAGAATAATCAATATGAATTCATGAGATACTCCAGACGGCAGAAAATCAATGTGTGCACAATAAACCTTTCATTCTTCCTTTTCATGAGAAAAGCATCCTCTCAAGGATGTCTCTGTTCAAGGTCTTCTCAGAGTAGTGAGAGATTTGGGATTGGGCACAGGAGTGGAAATAAAGTTCAGAGGTTTGTGTGTTGTGTGTTTGTGTACGTGTGTGTGTGTGTGTGTGTGTGTGTGTGTGTGTGTGTTTGTGTGTGTGCATGCATGTGTGTGTTTGTGTGTTCGTGTGTGTGTTTGTGTGTGTCCATGCATGTGTGTGTGCCTGTGGGTGTGTGTGTGTTTGTGTGTGTGTTTATGTGTTCCCATTCCCATATTACATGCTGACCTTGCCTTGAGTGTGTGCTTTGTACCAAAAATGCACAACCCAAACAGTTCACAACTTTCTATAATAGGACACATCTGTCAGCAGCTGTGCAGCTTGCAGAAATGCTTCCCTCCCTCCCACTCCACTTTATAATGTTCCCCCTATGTCTCCTTCAACACGTCCTCTCTCCCTAAAATCTCCACACACACACGCGCATACACACACAAACATACATTCACACAACCACAACCATACCCACACATGCGTGCACACACACACATGCATGCATGCATGAACACACACGCACACACAAACACAACCATACAAACACACACACACGCACAAGCACAGACACACACTCACACACACTTCAGGTCTGTCCCTAGTCTGGTGGTGATTTATGAACTCAGGAAAAAAAAAAAAGAAAACTGGCATATCGCAGCACACACAATACTCATCACTCATAATGTAAACAACAGAGGGGAGGGAAGGAGAAGAGAGGAGAGAAGAAAAGAAGAGAAGAAAAGAGGTGAAGGATGGAGGATATTGGAGCTGAGGAATGGAATGGGGGACAAAAGTTGCAGGAAACAAGCAGAGGAGAAGACAACAGTGAAGAACAGAGGAAAGAGGAAAAATGGAAGGATGAGAGGAGAGGAAAGGAGAAAGGAGGAGAGGGAGAAGAAAGGAAAAGTGAGGGAGACCCAATGTGTGGAGGAAAAGACAGCAGAGGACGGGGCGAGGCAGTGAGAGAGAGGAGAGAGAAAGAGGACAGGGAGGAGAGAAGAGAAGAGCAGGTGATCCATCTCATGCAGCTGCTTGCTCTCTCTGTACCCACTTCCTCAGAGAGAGCACAGAGAGAAACCCCGTGGGAGCAAAGCCTCTCTCTCTACCACTCTCTTCTTCTCTCATTCTCCTTCTTCTCTTTTATTCGTATTTCCTGCTCTCTGCCCCTCTGATTCTCCCTCTCTCTCTTGCTCCCTCCCTTACAGGCATATTACTCAAATACACGCTCACGTGCACACACACACACACACACACAGAGATGAGTGCTCTTTGAATTACTACAGGGAGGGTATATATGAGTGATCATAATGATTGATCCCTGCTGTTAGCTCCTTCTCAGAGTGACGCCTGTTGTGCCTCCATAGACATAGAGTAAAATGTTCCACCATTCCACCAATAGGTGTTAACAACTTTCAGTATTTACAATAAACCATCTCAAAGGTTCCAAACAGCAAACAACACAGATGGACCCTCTAGAGAAACCTCCATGGACCAAGAGGATGAGCCAGGGAGACTGTGAAGTGCAATCTCAACCGTGAGCACTGGGAGGCTACATCTGGAGTCTCACATACACACACACACACACACAAACATGCATACACGCACGCACACACACACACACAAAGACACACACACACACAGACAGACACACACACACACACACACACACACACACACACACACACACACACACACACACAAACACCCTTAATCCTGCATTGCGCTAGTGCTGGCATGTTCACCAGCTTTCTAGGTGTGCCACCACCGAAATGCTACATGACCCTGTGTGGGTGTGCGTGTGTCTTTGGTGTGTCTGTCTGCGTGTGTATGTGAGTCTCCGCGTGAGTGTGTTCTACCATGGTTTTGTAGGCGGTTCTATATCTGTTTTAGTACTTTGTATTTTTGCATGTGTGTAAGCAACTCCACATTTAGGAACATGTATGAATGTGTGTGTGTCTGTGTGTGTTTACACACAGTGCCACATATGGAACTGGCAGATGCCAATTTCACCTGCAATCTCAGGCAATAATTACCCATCTGTGTCATCTGCCTGCGTCCCCACGGCAAATGCACACAAGCACACCCACCCAGCGCTTCCTGTTTACTGGTGCATCAATAATTTACCGGCAACTTAAGGATCCCCTCCATCGGCGCTGCCACCATCCACCCAGCATCCCTCTCTCCCTCCCTTCATCCCTCCCTTCCTCCCTCTCTCCAGTGTTCCAGTTTTGTTTTGCTGCCGAGGTAAAGGCTTGTGGTAAATATTTGATGAGGCCCAGGCACTGTTTGTTTTCTGGCCATTTTCTGGAATTCTCTTTAAAGGTGTGCGCGAGGAACAAAATTAATGGGGCGGGTGCACAGAGGTTTGGAAGAGGGGAGGAAAAGTGGAGAGGAGAAAGGAGGAGAGGGCAGAGAACGTGAGGCTAACCCCCAACCACTCATTATGGCTCACACCCTGTGTGTGTGTGTGTGTGTGTGCGCATGTGTGTGTGTGTTTGTGTATGTGTGTGTGTGTGTGTGTGTGTGTGCGCGTGTTTGTGTATGTGTGTGTGTGTGTGTGTTTGTGTGTGTGTGTGTGTGTGTGTGTGAGAGAGTTTTTGGTGCATATTGATGTTGGAGGCATGGGCTCCCCCTGCTATATCATTCTGCAAATTATAGCTATCCAGCAGCACGCTAACAAATGAAGGTATTCCCTTGTAATGTACAGTCGTTACTGTGGACTCAGCAGGGGGAAAACCCACTCGCCCGTGAAGTGTGTTTTTTTTTGCATGCCATTACTAAAAAGGGAGGATGGGGACTTTCTTCTGAATCCTCATAGAGATGCTGTAAAAGAGTAAACCTTAAACAACTTTAACTACTACCTAATTTCTGCTGATCATTAGGGTTTTCTGGATGAAGCATCGTCTGGAAATTGGGCTTGTTAGAATCGGAGTTGATACTGTGTTTTGGGGGGAAGGTGATGAAAGTGGAGTAGCACTTCTCTTTGAAAAAAAGGAAAGAGGTGTGTGAATGCTTTGGTGTGTGTGTGTGCGTGTGTGTGTGTGTCTGTGTACGTGTACTGTAAGGGTTTCCTACTCTTCACCTGAGCAATAGCTCCACTGGAAAGTAATGTAGCATTTACTTGAAACAAACCAGTAAAAAGCTATTGTGAGAGGTTTATAAGCAGTCGTCTCCTTTCACTTGTTTCCACTGGAGCACAAATTTCTGACTTCAGTGGGTAGAAATCATCATTTATTCAACTACTTCCCAGTCCAGTGGTCAAGAGCAGGGCAGACATTTACTCTCCGGGCTTCATTGTGCAAAGAACAAATTATGGGAGCGCATGGAGCAGTGATTTCTGCAAGCCCCACAAAAGACTGGAGAGTGATTTCCAGTGGCAGACAAAAGAAGAGGCTATTTTGTTCAGGGAGAAGCTCATTTATGGCGGTGCTGTGAAGGCCATGGATACATACAGTAGGGCGGCTCGAGGGTTGGTTGGTTGGGTGCCCGTCTGGTCTCGGAGGCTGGCACCAGGCCCTCTCCTGGCCTATGCGGCCACCGCACGATGCCTAGGAGGAGGACCCTCCCCCCTGCACTGCCACCGGAGCCTCCCAACGGGCGTGGAGGGATCAGCGCGTGCCAACCGTGTGCCATGCCTCACGCCAGGGAATCATGCCTGCAGCTCACAGTCAAGCTGCCTCCACAGCATCCAGGCAGGCTTACACACACACACACATATACACACACATACACACGCAGACAGCCCCTCTCTCTATATCTTTCTGTATCTCTCCCTCTCTGACACACACACACACAGACATATACAGACACACACACACACACGCAGCTTGCTTCCCTCACTCAGCTGACAACCTCTGTCTTCCCTCTTTCCCTCTCTCAAACATCGATGCTCTTGTATTGCAGAGCAGATGGTATGAAATGAATAACAAACACAATACAACAATAAATACATTGCCAACAGAGTTGTGTCTATGTACTTCATTAAAAAAAATCACCTGTGAAATCTGCCTTATTGATAACTAGACTGCCTATTTAATACTCTATGCCAGTGAGTTTTTCCCTTACCATCTGTTTCTGTTACATATATCAGATATTTCCATTAGGGTTACCTTCACTCTTTAGCAGGGGTGGAAAGTAACGAATTAGATTTACTCACGTTACTGTAATTGAGTAGTTTTTATGAGTACTTTGTAATTTTTTAAGTAGTTTTTTAAATAGGTAATTTTACTTTTACTCGGGTATATTTTAAGCCAAATATTTTACTTTGTTACATTTGAAACCTCCCACGTTACTGAGTAAAATAATATTGATAATATCTAAAAATAAAATGCGGGGGAAAAAATGTGCCTGAACTGAAAGGAAACTGCAATGCGCAGATTTGCGCACAGCAATTCCATTGTTTCACACAATCTGGATAAAGGCGTTGGAACAAGATGGCTATTGCGGAGCCAGATATGGAGATCATGGAGGATGAAAGACCAGAAGAAGATGCATTAAATTCTGGAGAGGAAAGCCATAGTAACCCTTGGCCAAACCTCGACAACCTATTCACATTTAAATGCAAAAAAGGCAACAACATAGTCACGCAATGTAAAATGTGCCTGCCCGGCCGAACCGATCTTTCAGCGTAAATCGAATCGAATCCCTAAAGAATATATAAATTATATATTATAAAGAATAAAGGCCTATATTTTTTGCCTGTTATACCCGAATGGTATATTTATTGTTGGTATATTTACCTTACGCTGTTAAGCACAATCTGGCTTCATGATATAAATTGTTTTCCATCCTGATCACTAACTTTTCAAGTGAAGTAGCCGAAGGTAGAGGAAATTAATCACCTCACAAAATTAATTATCTTATAAGAACCTAATAAGAATGCAGGACTTTAGTTTGCAATTAGTGTCTTAATAAATCATCTTAATTTATGTTGGCTATAGGATAACTTGTGCTGGATTTGGTTTATGACTCGTCCTTTTTTACATCAAATAATTGAAAGTAACTAAGTAACTTTTACTCAAAGTACATTTGAAATGAAGTAATTTTTTACTTTTACTCGAGTACATTTTCAGATGGGTACTTTTACTTTTACTTGAGTAGGATTTAAGCAAAGTAAAGATACTTTTACTTAATTACAATTTTCAGTACTTTTTCCACCTCTGCTCTTTAGATATATAGTAAACCGAAATAGGAACGATATATCCATCATATTACAACGATTGTGCATTCTATCTGCAGTGAATCTTATTTCAACCTGCACTAACTTTTCTAACCTTTCCGATGTTTCCTGTTTATAGCATGAGTCTGACTCTGTTCTCTGTGATTGTTTTTATTTCAAATTTGATTAAAAATGCTGTTATATAAAATCGCCATTATGTGGGGACAGTTACCAGAACTGCCAAAATCTCTGGTCCTAATGTAAGGGAAGTCATAAAACTGCCTACAAAAGCGTTTGGCAAAGATTTGGCAACCTTGCTGGATTTGTAAATATCTGCACAACGGATGTCAAGGCTTTTTGGTCGGGTTTATTCTAGGCTTATAAATAAATTAATGATAAAATTATTCCCTGAACCTCAAGGAGTTCTCAGATAGAACCTACAGGCTGGAATTACAGGGCTCTCAGATAGAAACTACAGGCTGGATTTACAGGGTTGACTTATTTCATATTTTCACTCATAAGAGAGAAGTGTGTTTGTTGGAAATCACAATTCATAAAAATCTGGGTTCAGTGGATGCTTCTAACTGCTCTTGGCTTTGTATTAGCTTATGCATTTTCAAAATCCAATAGGCCCAGCTCAAAAATCAATGGGCAACAAGCCCATTCACTCCTGTAAGCAGTGTAACTATCCCACATTAGCAATTGTAATTCCTTTTGCCTATATGGCATCAAACATGTGCTCCTATTAATACATTATAGGAATACTCCGTTTCAAAAATGTTCAGAGGGAGATGGTGAAAGCTTAAGTATATGCTCCAAGATGTCAGAGCCTTTTCTCATATCTTCGTTTTCCAGGCGGAACTGCGTTTCCCCTATTAAAATTCACCGCATTCCGCATTTGGGATTCTAATGTATTCTACCTATAGAGTTCTGCCCAGGTGTTTGTATTCATAAAATATGGAATTTTCTTTTTTACACAGCGGTGATCATAAGGTAGTAGCAGAAAGCAGAGTGTAGATGATGCCACAGCCTTTTATATAGCTGATTACAGTTGTGGTTTTGTTCTTTGTAGTGTTTTATTTTGTTCAGGTTAATGCGTAATGAGTTTGGCCAGATAATTACTCTTCAGAAGAAGTTGAAGAGGAAGTTCAACTGTGGTGAGGTGATAGTAAAACTTCTTAGGTAAAGTCAACTATAATAAAAGAAATCAATGCAAAGATTGCTATCTTACAGTACTAGACTGTTTACACAGCTGTTTTTGTTCAACAATTCTATAAAGTATACCTACCATATCTTGGGTGAGGAGAAGATTTTTGTACAGTTCAGTGGTGGCTTGGAACGTTTATAATGTTTGAAATGAGAAATGGCTTTAATACAGAAGTGTTGGTCAATTGTGAGAGAGTAATCATTCTTTCAGCATCTCTCTCTCTCTCACACATAACTGTATACATGTCTTTATCATTTTTGTGCGTGCCATCTGTTCTTTTTTGTGTGTTTCGTGGTGTGTAGACACACAGCACATTGAAGTTAAATGATGGGCTTAATAACGGCAGCTGCCAAGTATAAGATGTTGAACACTGGTGAAGAACAAGACTCACCTGTGTTGGATCCTGAGTTGTCCTGTTTGCATTTGCCCTTGGTGACGGACACATCATCAATGGCGATGTCCCCCTCGTAGCCCTCACCTCTTATGCCCTCAAACACCACCTGTGAAAATCAGGGAGGCATAAGCCCTATTACACACACGTGCACCCAAAATAAGCTTTAGTGATCAGCTACACTTGTGCTTGGACTTTGCTTGTGTGCAGTAAATCATGTCACTGGATTATGCACTACAAAGGTCAATATATTCAAAAGTTATTTGAGAGAGCAACAAATAATAATTTAAATACAAGCATAAAATAGTATATTGGGGGTGTACACAGGTAAGAATAACCTGCGTGTATTGTGTACTGTGTAAATGGGGAAAAAGGGCTCCAGTGGAGGAGAATGTTCCGGAAAGTCTTTCGATCTGATCATTTGAATACAATACATAGCAGTGGTCACACGTAACATGTTTGGGAGATCTGGTGGGGATCGTAAATTAACACCAGTCTGTGTGAATGTGAGTGTATGTGTTTGTGTGTGTGTGTATATGCGCGCACACACATGTTTGCTAGTACAGGAGTGTTTTAATTGGGCCACGAGTAGGCTCGATCCCCTTGTGCTTGGAAAGGGCCTGCCCACCTTGACTGACAGGTTAATTTGTCTGGAAGCACACAGCAGCGACGGCGGCAGCGGTGATGGGGCTCCTTCGGCACAGAGCTCATAGGCCATATTCAATCCTCACCAAAGCACAGAGCTCATAGGCCATATTCAATCCTCACCAAAGCACAGAGCTCATAGGCCATATTCAATCCTCACCAAAGCACAGAGCTCATAGGCCATATTCAATCCTCACCAAAGCACAGAGCTCATAGGCCATATTCAATCCTCACCAAAGCACAGAGCTCATAGGCCATATTCAACCTCACCAAAGCACAGAGCTCATAGGCCATATTCAATCCTCACCAAAGCACAGAGCTCATAGGCCATATTCAATCCTCACCAAAGCACAGAGCTCATAGGCCATATTCAATCCTCACCAAAGCACAGAGCTCATAGGCCATATTCAATCCTCACCAAAGCACAGAGCTCATAGGCCATATTCAATCCTCACCAAAGCACAGAGCTCATAGGCCATATTCAATCCTCACCAAAGCACAGAGCTCATAGGCCATATTCAAGCCTCACCAAAGCACAGAGCTCATAGGCCATATTCAATCCTCACCAAAGCACAGAGCTCATAGGCCATATTCAATCCTCACCAAAGCACAGAGCTCATAGGCCATATTCATTCCTTACCAAAGCACAGAGCTCATAGGCCATATTCAATCCTCACCAAAGCACAGAGCTCATAGGCCATATTCAATCCTCACCAAAGCACAGAGCTCATAGGCCATATTCAATCCTCACCAAAGCACAGA
>JAIFZK010000013.1:8375000-8507500 GCA_027481765.1 Tenualosa thibaudeaui | reverse complement strand
CGTAAAAAAAAAGCTAACAACTGCTAAACGAGCGTCACTCACAATGCCAACTGGCACCCAACGTTGGGCACAGAAGCTAATGTATGTCAGGGACAGGGAAGCGGTGTTCAAACAACGTGGCAGACAGCAAGATGCTTTGCAGGTCCATGAGGCCATCTGAGCTTTGGACAAGCAGACCGCTTTTAAAAATACATGATGCACATTTTAACCCAAAATCTCCATCCAGACAGATATAGCCAGCTTTAAGATTAGTATTGCAAACAATCCCCTCAAAAGGTGAAGGTGACGGCTTCAACACAGATTTTAAATTCTGATTTGAATCATATATCAATCATTCCATGAAAGTACATGGAAATATTTAAGGCATACATTATATATCTACAGAAATATTAAGAATGACTCTGTGGTCAGTTAACTGTTAAGCCAACTTTAAATGAACTGTGCGGGGATTAGATGAAACTCCCAGGCCCAGTCTTTGGTGTACTTGAGGGAGCCTCCTACTCCAGTCTGGAGCCTACCCGGGGAGAGGATATGACTGAACTCTCTCTCCGCACACGGACTGTTTGTGCTTGTGTGGGAAAGAAACATTACCTCTCATTTTCGCTAAATCGTAAGCCCGCCGAGTCGATCGATGGACGAACGAGGATAAGAGAGCCAAGATGAAGAAGAGGAGGAAGGAGAAGGAGAAAAAGAAGAAGAGTGGAGAGAAGCTGAATTGGAAGCAGAGTGGAGAGAGAGAGAGAGAGAGAGAGAGAGAGAGAGAGAGGTGGCCTTCTGTTCAGGTAAAGCTCAGAGTTTGGAGGAGCTGCTTCAATCGTTAGCATTGATTGATGCGAGACAAGAAGAAAAAAGGAGGGCAAAAATGAAGAAGATGACTGGGAACAAGGAGCATTCACTATCTCAACTCCCTGGGCCTAAACCACTCCAATACTTCTTACATCTTTTTCCTACTCAGTGCACTTCTTGAAAATATGCCGAAGATTACAGAGGCAGAAATGAGGGGAGATAAATAGCTTTTTCTCATCTGGCTGCAAATAATTTTGTTGAAAGCACCGGAATGAAGATAACAGAAATGAAGAAAAGGAGGGTAAAGAGGAGATAAGCAAAAGAGAGTGAGAGTGAGAGAGAGAGAGAGAGAGAGAATGAAAAGGAGGGAGGAAGAGAGAGGTAGAAAAGGGGGGTGGAGCGCTATGTAGTATGGTTGGTGTAATCTACCCTAATAAGTTTTTCTCTGCTGTTAAATGAATTTTGGTGGGGTTCTGACAACACTGGCTGAATGGCATAACAGCTTTTGCATGATCCTCCTCCCTTCCTGCAATCTGATGCAGTGCTGCACAAATTACTTGCATTTTTTTAAATGCTTCTAGGGAACTACTGCTAATTGCCAGATTTAGACCTAAGCTATGGTCTCCGTTTAGAAGCCTAAAATGACATAACATTCACCCGAGAGAAAGGACTGGAAGCAGTAGGAACTGTGACTGAGAAGCATAAACTCCATTAACTCCAAAGATAAGAGATCCAGCTGCTGTTAAGGTCTGTATCAGGAGATTTTAGGGCCAGACTAAAGAACTAGACAGGGGACATGCTGATGACAGCTTTCTTACCCACTGACCAAGGCAGGTTATCCACTCCATGGCATCAATGGCTCCAGAGTGGTCTTTCACAGTCTGCTCATTTCTATCTCTCTCTCTCTCTCTCTCTCTCTATCACCCTCCCTCCTCTGACTGAAAGAGGTGGAAGAGGTGAAGAATGTTTAACAAGCAAAGGGGGAGAATTGGCTTCCTCTTATTAATGAGCCCTCCAGTCAGTTGAGGATCTGGCCATTTTCCTCTGTCTATCCCCACGACACTTCATTAGGGTCTGGGTTCATTGAAAGCACACTTTCAGATGACCATTCCAAGCTGTTCTCTACACACACACACACACACACACACACACTGACACACACACACACTGACACACACATACACACACACTGGCACACATATGCACACACAAAGAAAAGAAACGAAAAAGCCAAACAGCCTGGGGCATAAGTTTGGTGTCAATCCAATAATGCATTAGGAGCTTGAGGCTGTCCGGCCAGGAGTTTAGAATTAAGGAGTTAAGGTTGCTAAATTAATTTTTGCCCAAGAGTACAGCTACACTTTGGTTTTGTATTCACATTTTATCAGCGATTGTGTTCAACTTAGTGTATTAACACTGGCTTATGTCTGAGAGCAGAAATAACACTCATCTGTATATTTGTATTTGCTCTCATCTGTTGGAAATGAAATCTGGTTAAAATCCCCAAGAACACAGAGTCAATGTGCAAAACATCACCATGTTGCTTGAGTCAGGAGGGGATATGCTAAGGTGGACATCATGAATGCAGCTAGCAGCAACAGCCTTGAACACAGCATAGCATAGCACAGTAAATAACAAACATGAAGCTCCACATGTGCATACACACAAACACACACACATAACCTTAGGCAAAAGTAAACACATGGCCTCTGTATTTATCAATGCTACATCAGCCTCAAACACACAGACACACACACACAAACATGCACACACACACAAACATGCACACACACACACACACACACACACACACACACACACACACACACCCATCCCCTTATGGTGCTTTGAGACCACAGATGACTGTGAAGAGGATACCAGCACACCTCCTCAATAGAGACACACACACACACACACACACACACCTGAAAGGGACCACTGGGGCTGATGGCAAAGTTGGCCTTGGTCCAGTTGGGCCCCTGGTCACCAGAGAGAGACCAGACCAGGGTGTCTACAGTGGCGATGCTCTTCACTCTCTGCAGGACATTAAGCGTCCCTGGAAAAAACAAAAGAACAAACAGAACAGCAAGGCAAATGAATAAAGAATGTAGTAACATCCACACACTGTTTGCTGACCATTATCTTATATTAGAACACTGTTTTTTCAAGGTTAGGTTATATAACTCAATACACTACTAACAGTGAGATTTCCTGTATTTTTTGTGTTCTGAATGCACAGGTCACATTGAAGGTCTACACCTCAAATACACAGCCCTCCTGTAGGAAGGCTCTTCGCCGCTTTTCTGCATTGTGTGTCTCTGCATTCAAATGAGTTCATTTACTTCAATGTAGAGATGCCAGTGAGGTGGTAGGCAAGCTGCTTTCACTATGTGCACAGGCAAGGTGAAAGATGTGGACTGGGTGTACTTCATTTCCACAAATATAAACAAGCAATAGCACACACACAGACACAGACACACACACACACACACTCATTCACACAGAGCTACTAAGATAAGAGAAATCTATTTGGTTTGGAAAGAATGCAGGTGACAGCCACCTGCCTCTAAACTTATATTAATTTATTGCTCTTACTTTGTGCTCGGGAGAAGCCGATCTATTATTCAGACGGGGATCTGGGCGCGGCAGAGAAAACAAAGCAAAAGAGCCTGCACTCAAAGGAGAGAGAAACTTTTATATTACCCGCTTGAGATTGTGGACTGACACAGAGTGCTGGAAATCAAAAGACCCTCCTTTCTCTTCCCTTCCCCTCCCTCCCTCCCTCCATCTCTCCCTCTTCCGATCTTGCTGTCTTGTGTTTTCTCGCTTCTTGCATTCAGACTCCATCTCACTGTTCTTTTCTGCACCACTTGTTACATACACAAATACCCAGTAGCACACACATACAGAGAGAGAAAGAGAGAGAGAAAGAGAGAGAGAGGCTTACAAGCAGTCACACGCAGTCATACAAACACCTCAGAAAGAAAAAAAAATGCCCACTTTTTTTCTAAGCTTCTTGGCAAATGAAATGAAAAGCAAATCCTGTTCAGCGTAGCATAAATGAAACACAGCTGACTAGATGTGTGCTGTGTGTTTTAATTATGTGAGGAATTAGCAGCCATGACACACACACACACACACACCTCTTATTGCAGAAGAGAGGAAAAGACTGAAGGACTGGTTTGACTTTTCAGCCTTGCACCCTTTCCACCACATTATATTATAAACTGAATAGAATTAACTTGAGCCTGCAGCCTAGTGAAGCTAGCAGTGCTGGCCTCCTTCCCTGGCCTCACCTCTCTGCACCAGGCCATTTAAGTATTTAAAGAGACAGTACACCCAAAAGACAAACACAGTCATAGTGAACACTTGAGGCCAGCGACAAACATATGACAAAATGTTTAAACACACAGGCGGAAGTACAATATATCAACTTTAAAGGCATACACCACCATTTTGGCCAATTTACTCACTTTCCACCTCCCGTAGAGTTAAACAATTGAGTTTTCAGGTGTCCACAGAATTCCAATATTTTTCCTATTTAAAACTTGAGTATTAATGCGGAGGATAGCACATTTTTCATGAGGAGAGGGATGGTTGCTAATTACTAGCATTGTGGTGTGGCTTTCTCATCCCTCCCTGTTTGTGCATGGCTGTTTACTCTCTAATGGCCGATGCATGTGCTCTCTCACACCCAGTGATTGCATGTCAGATTTAAGAGGCTTTAAGACATGTTAGAAAGTATAAAGAGTGTTGGGAAGTGAAGACAAAGAAGAGGAGATTGTACAAACAGGTGAAAGAGAGAGATAATGAAAGAGACAGTGAAGGAGCAAAAGAGACATAAAGAGAGCATAAGAGAAAAGGAAAAACATTTTAATGTGAAGAGAAAAAAAGAGACAGTGCTGTACATTATTTGATAATGACTTAATCCACAATTCTGGAGTAAACAGTCTGATAAGAAACGGCTCAGTTGTGTCTTTCCATCTGACACCATCCACCCAACACACATGCTCACATTCACTCACTCACTCACTCACTCACTCACTCACACACACACACACTTCAGGGATTAGCAGAATCCTGATGAAGCATCACATTTACTACACCAGCAAACACATGCAAACAGGATGCCACATCTGATGGTACAGTAAAACGCAATCACCTTGTAACTCTGCAAAAAAAAAAGAACTGACAGAAGGGCCACTTTTTGTGTGTGTGTGTGTGTGTGTGTGATGGGGGGGGAGGGGCAAAGGGTTGTCCAAGGTCTCGTTTCATGGACACATGTTCACTCACTACCTGAGAACAGGTGTACTGGCAGAAGGCTAGCCTTGGTGACTCGCATTAGACCAGGAAAAAAAGCAAGCTTTTAAAACTGACACTGCTGTTCAGCCTTTTCTGAGCTGCACAATAGCAGCAAGCCGTGGCCTTAAGGACAAAGCATGGTCTGAACATGTGCTGAGAAGAAGAAAAAAAAATCTCTGCATTCTGCATTCAGATCAAGACATCGTCCAATTCAGTGTGACGAGGGCAAGGGGGGCCTGGTGCCCTGAGGGTTTTGTGCTTGTGCCTAGGCCCCCCATCAGTGTAATAAAAGTAAATTGGCCCCCATCTGTTTCTGTTTCCAGCCACAATGCAGTGCCTATGCACAGGGCCATGGCAAGGTGAGCGAACCAGCCCCCCCACCTGAGCACATCACATCCAATATCTACTCAGTTGTGTTACACAGAATTTTAAAAAAAATCCTGAAGAAAAAAAAATAGGCTTTCATGACAATTTTTTGGCCATAGTTATGACTAAAGAGGAGAGGCATGATCATTGGGGACATCTTAAGCAGCTAGTGTTTCTGAGAGGCAAGAAGATGTGTTTGCAGTAGGGGATGCTTGGCTGTGGTAGACGAAGATTCGTGCGAATGTGAGAATGTGACGAAAGTGAAGTAGAGAGAAAATGAGGTTTCAGATGAGATGCTGTAAAAAGAAAGAAACATGTGCATCTGATAGTGGTGTGAAGGTAATGAATTTACAGGCATTTTCTCCTGCAAATGCAGCTTCAACTTCTAATTATGACACCCAAAAAATAAAAACAGCGTGATTAGTGGGAAAAATCTACAAAGATTGTTGGACAAAATGTCAGAGAACAATTGCATGACATGAAGAAATAGATTAGCTCTGATTAAACTTTTATTTTCACACTGCAGTGTGTTTTTATTTAAGAGGCTTTAAGACGTGTTGGGAAGTAAGACAAAGAAGAAGAGATTGTACAAACAGGTGAAAGAGAGATATAATGAAAGAGACAGTGAAGGAGCAAAATAGACATAAAGAGAGCATAAGAGAAAAGGAAAAACATTTTAATGTGAAGAGAAAAAAAGAGACAGTGCTGCACATTATTTGATAATGACTTAATCCACAATTCTGGAGTAAACAGTCTGATAAGAAACGGCTCAGTTGTGTCTTTCCATCTGACACCATCCACCCAACACACATGCTTACATTCACTCACTCACTCACTCACTCACTCACTCACACACACACACACTTCAGGGATTAGCAGAATCCTGATGAAGCATCACATTTACTACACCAGCAAACACATGCAAACAGGATGCCACATCTGATGGTACAGTAAAACGCAACGACCTTGTAACTGCAAAAAAAAGAACTGACAGAAGGGCCACTTCTTTTGTGCTCCTATATACCATGAAAACAGTATTAAGTAAGTATCAAACTGGATAGTGGAGTCATTGGCATTGATATAATTTGAATACACCACAGGAGGCAGATGCAGAGGGATGTGAATGACTGGGTTGATGTCAGAGGGAACTATACAGCTGCCAATGTATGGGTCAACTCTTGTATGAGTCTGGCCACTCTCAGCTCTGAAACAAGCAATGGCTCCAGGAGGATTCAGAAATGACTTAAAAACCAATCCAGTTTAAACATGAAACCAATCCAGTTTAAACATGAAACAAATCCAGTTTAAACATAAAACCGAAGATGGTAGGGATGGAGCAGATAAGAGTGGAAGAGAGAGTAATCAAGAGGGAGAGAGAGCATAGGTGAAGGGCAGGCAGGATTATATTTGAGCCTCTCTTTTTGAAGCGCTAATGGTCCCCATAGACTTCAATACACACCCACTTCCACACACACACACACACACTCATTCACACAGAGCTACTAAGATAAGAGAAATCTAAGGAGGCTTTCATCTGCTTTGTCACAAACAACACTTTCGTATGGTCCTGTTAATGGGTTCATATGAGTCCCATTCTTTAATTATTTCCTACAGGCAGACAGCGGCTCCAGCTGCATTTAAGCATGGGCTCAGCCTCTCTCCATGACAGCCTTACAAAAAGGATTTCTCCATCACTTCACTCTTTTCTTACTCTCACTCTCACCCTTTCTCCCTCAGAAACTACTTTTATTTGCTTTTTCTCTCTCTTTCACTCTCTCTCTCCCTCTCCCAACTCACTCCCTCTTTCTGCATTCTGCTGTTTTATTCTTCTCTCTCTCTCTATTCCTCTCTCACTCTTACTCTCTCCCTTCCCTTTGTCCCTCCTTCACCCTCACCGCAGACACCTCCTTCTCCTCTCCTTTCTCCTGGAATCTCCCTGTGTCGGAATGAGGAGGAGCAGACGAGGCTGGTAAAAGATTTATCGATCCAGTGGAGTAATGCAAAGCTTGTCTTTGAGGCTGTCAGGCAGGGAAAGGACACGGGACAGCTCTATCGGCTGCACTGCTAGGCAGCCAGGAGGAATTTCAAACAGTCCCCAGTGCCCTGGCGGACTATGAGGGACTCCACCTTTGAGAGGAAGATGGAAAAAAAAATGTGTGCCTGACACTTGTCCATTGATGGAAAAGCCTACTCTCTCTGTGTGTGTGTGTGTGTGTGTGTGTGTGTGTGTGTGTGTGTGTGTCTGTGTGTACATAGCAAGTACATTCCAAGAAGTTCTGAGGTGTGAACCATGCAAAGTGTGGAACAATGAACCAGTTTGACACTATGTCAACATCTCCCATTCCCATCGCCAAACAGAGCGGGATCGGTGTGCGCGTGTGTGTGTGTCCGTGTGTGGGCGGGTGTTCATCTGGGCCTACAATCCAATCCAAGCTCACCAGATTGATGGGTTGTGTGTTTAACAGTTCACTGCATCGAGTGGCATCCTCAACTGCTGATGCCTTGCCACCCCAGAGTAGGGAAGCCACACTACTCTTCCCCTGTTCAATCCAAGACTCTGATCTGAAAATAGAGGAATAGTCTACATTCATGCAATAATCATCACTTGGCTAAATGTGGCTGTTACATTGCTTTAAGGCTTCTCACCATGTCTGTGAAAGACAAGCTGAGCTCAAACACATCTCCAGCTTAACCAACAGGGAGGCAGAGAGGGGGCGGCTATCCCAGGCCATGAAAGACACCCACATGGAAAGTGAAATGCTATCTGACAGACACCCCGCTCCATGTGCGACCTTGAAAACATTCTCCCAGAATGTAAAACTCTCTTTAAATAACTGTATCATTAAGTATTCACATGCATATTGAATAATTTAAACCTGCATGTATAAGAAGTAGACAGACATGCAGTATATATTTAATATTCTAACTACTTAAACCTCTTAAAGGGCAGTGTCTGTACATTGTGTGTATGTTTATTTGTTTGTTAGTTTATTATTTGTGAAAGCGATATTATCTCATTTGGAAAAGTGTGCCATATTAATTGTTGTGTGACAAATTCATTTTATATTTGTACCATTTGATTGGGTCTATTTTCTTTATCTTCCAATTAGCTTAAAGAATCTTAATAAAGTAATTATGTAGGGTGCACTGTAAATAGATTGTTATTTATAATTGTACTTAATTATTTTAATCATTATGTTGAATTCTTTTTGTTGATGTTTTGAAGTGCTGTATATCCAAGCAGAGGTATAGCCCAGCATGAACGCACACACACACGAATGAAATGAAAAAAGTAGTTTTTACTTGCACGTAAACACTAAGGACTAGGGCTCTGCTACACTGCTGGCACAATGCATTATTAAATATTAAAGAGATGTAGTTGTATGCAAATTGTGCAACTTTGATCCCCCATCCTCATCTTTCACTTAGTGCATCACTCTCTCTCCTCCTTCCCTCTCTACCCCCATCCTCCTCTTTTACTTGGTGCACCCCCCTCTCTCTCCTCCTTCCCTCTCTCCCCTTTGCACCATTCTTATTTACTCTTCTGTCATTACTGTTTCACCCTCCTCTCTCTCTCAAACACACACGCACACACACAAACACACACAAACACACACTCTTTGATAAATGAAAAGTCATAAGAGGAATGATGATGCAGTGATTCTGTTTTGGCCCCAGTGGCAGTCTGGAGGTTGCGGGGGGACAATCCTGTGGCCTGTCAAAATATTGTTTAATGGTAACTAAAGCTCATTAAGTGTTCTATAATGGTAGCCCTGTGTGCTAAGCCTCACGTTAGGGTCCCCTTTAATGAGAGCGAAGATGCCTGGGGGGGGGGGGTGGAGTGGGAGGGGGGACTGTGTGTGTGTGTGTGGGGGGGCAGCTGTGCCACTCGAGCCACAGCGCCTGAGTCTGCTGTGCCCACTCGCTGAGCTTCGTGCCCGGTCGGATCGAGTCTCGCTTTTGGCTTCGTCACACAAACCCATTAGTCTCTCACTTGTCCTCCTGCTGGGCATTGAGAGGGAGGGAGGGGAGGAGAGGGAGGTTGTGGAGCTGACTCCCTGCCATGGCTGAAGCAGGACAGGGCAGGAGGGAGAGACAGTCCAATGCCCCAGCTGAGGAGCTGGAGACTACTGGTGCAGAGTGAGCTGGCCCATGACTACCAGTGCAAATAGAGAATCAGAAAGACAGCCAGCCAGCCAGACAGACAGTCATTCAGAATGTGGGGCTGGCAGGGCAGAGAGACAGACAACAAGAGAAATAAGGGGGGATCGTGTTACAGAGAGATGCGGATGGTGAAGGTCTGACAGTGAGAGGAAGCCAGAGGGACGAGTACACAGAATTCTAAAAACACACACAGAGACATGTATGTGAACGGACAGACATACAGACAGATGGGCTTATGGAGACAAACAGACAGACAGACAAAAGAAAACACACAGACGGGCTTACCAACAGGCATATGAAGAGACACACAGACAAGCTCACAGACACAGAGAGACAGGCTTGCAGACAGAGACACACAGGCAGACACACACAAACAGAAAGTGAGACAGGCAGAGGTAGACAGTGGTCTCTGGTCAGAGAGATGTCAAATTTTTAGTGTGAGCATCACTCCATCTTTTTTTTTTTTTTGGAGTGCACACCCCCACCAGCTCCACCACCACCACCGCCGCCCCAGGGTGATTTTGATCGAGATTAATGGACCTTGCCCTTCAATTTTAATTTTCATTAAGATTCGCCTCTGCTTCCTTGGCCCCTAAATAGCAATGGAATTAATAAAACATATCCTTTGGAAAAAGCCATGATCGCCCGGAGCAGCAGCTATTGAAGCTTTCAGAAAGGCAAACGATGGCCAACAAGGGACAGCTTCTTTCAGCAGCTGTCTGCACTCCCGGGGAGAGCCAACTCCGCCAGACAGGCCGAGCCATTGGAAGAGAATACAGCGGAGAGAGGGGACGTCTGAAAGGGCAACGGTAAAAATACTCGGCATGCTCCTACAATGCACAACCGCACACAAAAGAAAATCAAGACTAATGGAGCACATAACATGGATACTAAGGGAGGAATAATGGTGAGAGAATTGGGAGCAGGAAGAGGCATGATGGTGGAAAGAGAAGAGAAAGAGAGACAGTGATCTCCAGTAGGGCGTCTGCTCTGAGCTGGATGCTCAGGTTTTAGCCAGGCTCCTGTGATGAGGCAGACCTCCAGGAAAGCTGCAACTGGGGGCATTTGGCTTGCTGTCTGTGCTGACTGAGGTGCTTTTGAAGAAGGCGAACGGCGAATGTGTGTGTGTTGGTGTTTATGTTTGTGTGTGTGTGTATGTGTGTGTTTGGTGAGTGGCTCCCCACCACAGCCGCTGGTGCACCCGGGATGGATCAAAGGCGCTGGTGCTGGTGTTTCACGGGCCCATGGGTCCCTGATGCCGAGTGCCCGCATAAATCAAACTCGCCATTGGCGTCTGCAAACGACGCTGACGTGGATGGAAGATCTATGCGCCCGATAAACCCGTCCGATGGGCTGGCGGCATGATGAAGCATCTACACCCCACCTCCCCGATGACTGATTGCTGCGGCGGCCGCCGTAAATCACTACTCTGGCCGTGCCCTCGGCCAACCCCAGCCAGTCGCCGGTGACGAGGAATGCCATGACGCTCCCTTCTCCAAGGAGGAGGTCTTGGAGTTCAAAGGTTCTCCATCCCCCACACACACAGACACAGACACACACACAGATACTGTACAAGCTTGCAGGAGAAAGACAGAACAACAAGACAAGTTTGTTTGTGTACCAGTGATGCACACACTCCATCTCAGATCAAAGAAATGGAGGCCACGCACAGACCGTCAGAGGCCAGCTTTTGACAGGGAGGAGACAGAGAGCAGAAAGCTAACAGCAAAACACCACCACACACACACACAAAAGCAATCTGTAAACAAAAACCCACTCCAGACCCAACATTACACACTTGGTCCTCACAATCTGTGTTATGTCCCCACAAGTAAGGTCTGGTAGAGAGGTTAGTGTGTGACAGCAGAGCAAGTGGTGGCTCAGAGAGAGAGTCTCCTTTTTCATTCTCAACACGACCTGATTCCCCCCATGAGTCACCAGAGGAAATGGAAGTGGCCTGACGGCAGCGCTGGTGCCCGGGCACATACAAACGAGTGACTCCGTGGCCAGAGCTCCCCAGGAAATGTTTCATCTGATTAGCTAACTCTTAAATGTTTCATTTGCCTTCAGCATTCTGATGAACTCCGTACTGTCACTGAGAGGATACACCCCAGTTACTGCAGTAGCAATGCAGTGCTATTTTAAATGAATCTATATATATATATATATATATATATATATATATATGTTTGTGTATGCGTGTGCATATTATCTATATTCACCTATATAAATATATATTTTGTTACAGAATGAACTTTAACTTGAAATCTTAAGCATCATAAGCAGCATGTGGTGTACAAATAAACATACTGTATATTTTTGCATACTTATTAGATCGTTAATTTGGATTTGACTACTAGGTCTGACTACAAAGTATTAGTAAAGAGGTATGTATTCTGTATGTGGCATAGAACTGTAAAGGGCTTCACCTGGTAGAATATAGGAGTCAGTCATGCAACCAAACAGAAGATGAAGTAGGTGTGAATCATCTTTCATCTGTGACCTTTCAGGCATCTTTGTCCCCAATAAATTATGGATGCTGTTATATTAGAGGTTTCCTAAATTAAAACACGTCTGTTGTTGTTTTGCATCGGCTTGCCACTGGAGATGCACACATATAAACACACAAACACACACGCACGTACACACATACACAGGATGCACTGGTGACCTCATCCCAATTCGCAGAGTGTGCACTGGATGTGTGTCTGTGCCTCAGTCTGCCCCCAGGCTGGCAGATGCTTGCTGTGCTCTGGTTGAAATTTTAAAGCGTTGTGCGGCACAGCAGTTGGCTTTGGCTCACCAGAGGGCAGGGGAGCTGCGCCAGGCACAGGGAGTGGGTAGAGTGGTGTGAAAGGCAGGGCTGAGGTAGAGACTGGAGGTAGGAATAGGTAGGTCTGTGAGAGTGTGTGTGTGTGTGTGTATGTGTGTGTATGAGTGTGAGTGTAAAAGGAGGTCAGAGGGCTGTTGTGTGGGATGGAGGGAAAGGAGAAAGAATGGGTTGAAGCACAGAGATGTATTATGGGAAACACTCAGAGCTCTCGACATGGGTAGCTCATTGTAAATGCTTGTAAAGTGACCGCAAGAGAGGCACATAAGTCAGAGGGGCAATAACAAAAACACACACAAGTAGTCTACTGAGGCAAACACAGATGTAAAAGGCCACAGTTACCATGTCAGTCTAGGTTGTGATGAGCAGAAAAAAGGTGCCTTTTATATTCCTGATGACTTATTCATCCTTGAGGTGACATCTGGCTTATTTAGATGGCCAAGTTTTCCCGGACACGCACACTCTCTCTTCTCACGCGCACACGCACACGCACACACACACACACACACACACACACACACACACACACTCTCTCTCTCTCTCTCTCTCTCACTCACACACACACACACACAGAGAGTAAGAGCTTCTCTCCCCTGACAGCCATCCTAAATGTAAACAACTCTCAGAGTGCAACCTCACAGACTGCAACCTCACACACACACAAACACGCACGCACACACACACACACACATAAAGGACCTGGGTCACATGTCCCCAACAACTACAGCTGGCAGACTTTTTGAGGACATTCAGTCACGTCAGCCAATCTGAGTGTGGGACTGCATTCAGTATCGCTGTTTGAAATCACTTTAAAGCACTTATCTGTTTGACCTCTGACCAGGGCTTCTAGGGCCAGCTGAAAGCGAGGGGTGTTTCCTGCCAAACCCACTTGACATAAGGGCTGGATCAATGTCAGACAGGCAACCGTAAGCTGCACTTTGCTTTCTTTATTACTGAGTGCTTATGCAAATCATAAATTATGCTGTACTCTTCATGAACGTAGCCTTAAAAGACACTAACCCAACCCCAGTAACTAATTTTTCTCAGAACCACATGTACAGGCTGGCATATTAAGGTACTGCACTGCACTGAACCAATTCACTCACACTAAAGCAAACTCAGTGCATTATGGTTATTTTACAGTGGTGAAGAGGAGTTGTTGGGCACAACTTGATTCATTTGAATTCATTCAAACAAAGAACATTTGTTTTCACTCCACAATACGGCATCTGAGAACACTCAGTATTTCTTGTGGTTGAACATGCTACTACTCTACAGAGTTGGGTGGGAGAGGAGCAGGTCACTCACCGATGTGTTTGCCCTTCATGTGGTAATAGAAGGAGATGCAGTAGGGTGTCCGCACTGTCCCTGTAGGGCCACGGGTCATGGTCACATTGTAGAGTGGTGAGACCAGCCTGGCACTGTCCCCTTTCACACGAGGCCGTGACGTCTCAATGTACATGTAGTAGCCTGTGGAGAGTGAGTATCGAGACACATTAGTGGGATTAGTATGGGGATGGAAGGGGTGGTGATGTGTGTGTGTGTGTGGGGGGGGGCGGGGGGGGGGTGTTTTCCTTCATGGCAGTGTTATCCATTGCACTTAAGATTAAACACACAGTACTTACATAATGTATGCCTCCCTCAAATAAAATGGGCTGTAATGGGCAAACATGAATTCTCCCTGATTTGCTCAAGTGTACTTTCATTGGCTATGTTCTGAGTTAGTATTCCTGGCACAAGGCCAATCGTGCTTTATTTAAACACCTAATGTAGCACTGCCAACTTAAATCTACTGACCTTATTTTCAGCTACATATATATCAGTCTGAACACCATCTGTTGAGAACTGATTGAACTTAGTGGTAGACCTGCCTGAAATTTTCTACAGGGTTATTTAGTGATATATGAAGAGCAGTTAAGCTAATGATAAACAGCAATGCAGCTGTGACTCCAAAAGCAGACACTACAAGAACTACACGACTGTTGGTTAAAGATACATTCCAAGAATTTCCAGAAATTTTTCAACTGAATACAAATTGTGCAAAAGTACTTTGCTTGTGGCAAGGATGAATATCCTGAGATTTTATTTCCCTTTTCTGGGGATTCACCCAGCTTGTTTTTCCATCAGGCTCCAGAAAGCCAGACGACAGAACATCTTGAGGGCTCAGTCCCCACTACAAGTTATTACTTCACAACCTCGTCCATTCACTTTCATGGTAATTTCCAGCAGTTGTAGTCCTGACCCAAACATATTCCTAGTGAGGGGCCTCCAGACCACAATGACCCTGGTGAAAAGTATAGGACGACATCAGACAAACACCTGACAAATCTCCCATAGGCTTGAACCAGGAACCTTTTTAAACATTAGCAAATTACTCACAAGCAGGGAGGGGGAAAGGGTGAGTTTACCTCTGGAGTGCAGTTATGTGAACATACACAGAACTTATGCGTATATCCATATCAGATAAGCCCCAGCAGACTCAGCTCTTGGAGCGAACGGTGGCCAAGAGTCTTAAAATAACACTTGTGATGGATGAGCTTGGACAGCTTTTAAAATCCTCTGACTCGGGGACTTTTGAAAGGATACAGTGGACCCTTTGCCCCTCCACACCCCTTCATCCATATTAAGAAGGAGCCACATTAGAGTGGTGAATGCTCAATAAGAGGGGAGAGGTAAGGTCGTATTAATATTGAAAGAAGGAGACCACTTTTGATGTATATTATCACAGGCATTAAAAGCCCCCCCCCCATTCAGAGTGAAGAAAAGTCTTGAGGAACACAAGAGAGAGAAAGAAAGGGAGAGTGAGAAAGAGAGAGCGAGAGCGAGAATGAGCGAGCCAGAGAGAGAGGGAGTAAGGGAGGGGGGTAGCGACTGCTATTTCAGGACAAGGATAGGTTAAATAATTTCACTACTAATTTCTACTCATTGATGCAGAGAGGAAATAAAAAGACGGCAGAACACTTGCTGTTATATTATTTTTTGTCTTCTTTTTACAGTTTGTTCAGTGTCAGAAACAGCTGGAGAGAAACGTGTTTTTGTTCTGCTGTGTCATCTAGCTACTGTCTAATTGAGGATGAGTGCTGGCGATGCGGGCTGCTAGTCACCTTGGGTTACTGTTTCTGCTGACCTGTGCTTGGGGGAATTATCCTCTAAGTACATCCATGCTGTTGTTTTGTTTGTTTAAATGTAATCAAATAATAATACAGACTTTGATATATGCACCCTTAATGTCCCTTTATAGCAAAGTCATAATTGTATCAGTAGTCTAAATTGAAATATGATGATCTATAATTTCTACCTTTAAACAAAGCAAGTGATTAACCATACTAAAATAAAATGGAACATGGTTGTATACTCAGTTCTCTCATATTCTGTTAATTAACCATGAGTTTAATGACTGCTTAAAATCAATTTAGCTAAGATCAATAAAAAGATTGTTAGGCGCTGGAAAGTCAACACACCCTCTTTGGTCCCGCTGCGGTCCATATCAGGGCCCGTGTTGGCAGAGCGCTTGGGGTTCTGGGATAGGTGGTTCTGTCGAGTCCAGTCGAACACATCGCCTCTGTCTTGAGTGAAGCCACAGATCTGTTTATCCTCGAATCCACACACATAATCTGTGTCAGAGAGAAACACTTTTTTTAACACATGCTTGAGAGCACAATGGGGAAGATTGTGAGCCCTGTGCTCACAACTATTATAAGACACTCTGTAAACATAAACTTGTGTTGCTGTATCTGTGTGCTGCATGACAACCGTTTGCACTTATTGCTGCTATGAGGAAAGCGATGAAGCGATTATTGCATTTTTTTGTTGTTGCTGTATACTTAGATTGTGAATTAGCTGCTTGTTGTGATTTGGCAATAACAATGTCAATGAGGCAATAACATTAATGAAACTAAATCACTTCACTCCATTTCAACACTTGCAAATGTGCTGATTCACACCTATCTCAAGGTATGTTTTTTTTTCTTTTCTGGTGTGCACAAGTGTTTGTCTGTGTGTGTGTGTGTGTGTGTGTGTGTGTGTGTGTGTGTGTGTGTGTGTGTGTGTGTGTGTTTGTGTTCTCACGTTTGCTTTATCGATTTCAAGGACTGACCATGCCATATTGACCTGCTGTCTAGCCTCATCCATTAAATTGCATTCGGCTAAAAATCCTCGTGGAAGTGGTCAGACCTAAACATCATGCCATCATCTTATTGGCCTTACGGTGTCTGTGTGACTGTGTTAGTGAGCGAAAATCTTACACGTGTGTGTGTGTGTGTGTGTGTGCATGTCTGCACATGTTACTAACATGATATTATTAGCATCATATTAGTTATATGGAAATGCCCCTCATTTTCAAACAGAGAAGGAATTAAGAAAAGGAAGTGCTAACCCATTAGCATTTAGGTCCCACAGTGCTATATCCGCCTCCTCAATTTGTTTAGGATTGGTGCACAATCTGTTCTAATCTACACTGTGCTTTTTATTTTTTTAATTATGCTACTCTGGCAAACAGCATGTTTTTGGGTGCCAGCAGAGCAATGTTGAATTTAATTGAACAGAACTGAAAATGTCGAAACCAGACAACAAGGGGGAAAAAACAAGACAGAGGGGGAGGAGGAGGAGGAGGAGGAGGATCAGGAGAAGGAGGAGAGATCAACATAGGCAGAGAAAGAGACAAGAGAGGCACACAGGGGAATAGCGGTGTGTGTGTGTGTGTGTGTGTGTGTGTGTGTGTGTGTGTGGAGGAGAGATAGACAGAGAAAGAACAAGCTAAAGAGAGAGAGAGAACAAGCAAGAGATGAAATGAGAGGTGCTTTATGAAATGAAATGATAAAGCGCAATGAGAGAAAGGATGACAGGAGGAGGAGAGAAAAACAAAGTGGTCTGTCTACAAAGCAAAATGGAGAAGGAAAAGAAGAAGAGGATGAGGAAGAGGAAGAGAGTAAATCATTTAACACGTAATAGAATTGGAGACAGGGAACACTGCACAAAGGGATGGAGGCGTTGCCTTACCTGAGGGACGGAGATAAGTGTAAGCTGGAAAGAGAGAGAAAGAGAGAGAGAACATGAAGATGGAGATGCGTCATCATCCAGCCGTTTTATCTGTCTTTCAAACGCACCATTATACAAACAACACATGCTGCTAACCTTCATTTATTGTACACCGAAGTCGGTGGAATTGCTCAACTTTAGTGGACACATTTACCTTTATCCACCAAAATGTCTTTTGAGCAAACTCCCTTTGTCGCTTAGTTTTTTTAATGTAAGTTGAAAAACTACAAAAACGAAAGCACAATAATTCAACTTTAGAAACACAGAAACAATTAAAAAAAATTAAAATGATGTATATTATGTTTACCATAACATACATACGTAAGAGACTAGCTATGTTTACTTAACTCATTTGAGGCAACAAGTTTCCACCAATTATTCAAGTAAGCTCTACTTTTTCTTTTTTACAATGCACAGAATTTCAATGCAAGTGAAAGCTAACATCATTGAATGCGGTGAAATACAAGTCATTATGGAAGAACTAGAGATTGGTGACACTTACGCTCGGAGAACTGGATAGTGCGCACCACGGGGTCTCCTGTGCCATAGTTGCTGATTGGAGTGAGGCCCACCTCGTAGGTCAGGGCGATGCGGAGGTCAGTGATCACCTCAGACATGAGTACACCTTTTACTGGCTCCGCCGATGGGGTGTACACCTTGGAAAACACCCGCTGGCCATTCTGCAACACAGCAAGAGGACCTCATAGTTTTGACAGAATCCTTGATTACCAAGTAGAGCCATGAGAGCTGGGTTTGAGGCTTCAAAACAGGTTTGGTGCTTTAAAAACAAACAAACAAACAATAAATAAACGTGCATTATTTTTTGGTGGGACATGACTTCTGTGTGGAAAAATGAATATGCTAGATGTGAGTGTTTCGCTTTTTTCCTTTCAGTGAGGATCTTTCAAAGTTGAAAAGGACACCTGAGTGCCAGCACACAAAACATCACTGAACAGCTTTACTGGTCTAAACTCACCAAGCCGACAGTTCATCATGTCTCTCTGACTTCCTCTATCTCTGAGCAGGCATGTGACTCACACAAACCCCAGTGCAGGATGACACAGGACACACTCCGTTTAGGTCAGATCACACTATTTCTTCAACCCGCCTGTTTCCTCACCTCTTCTCTCAGTTGATGGACTTTAGTTATTTATTGACCAATGAGCTTTGCTACGCATGAAACACTGTTAGCGACTTTTCAAACTACTATTCAAACACTCTAAATCACCATGACCCTGAGAACCAGTAACAGACCCCCCCACACCTGGAAACCGTGGAAAAAAGCGGATTAGTCGCAGTACATTTAGATAAAATGGAGTGTGTATCCTTTTTCTTGGCCTGGTGCTGGACTCGTTGAGGTATTAGAAAGAAAATCTCTTTAGCGTAAACAGATAAATGGGCTGTCTCCGTCTCTCCACCATCACCTCTCCGTGTTGCTCTCTCTCTCTCTCTCCATCTCTCTCTTGCTCTCCTCTTTCTTACTTTCTCTCTCTCAGTCGCCCCCGGGTAGGCTGCAGCTCCGCTCCATGGTTAACCGCGCCCTCTGGGGTCAAATGCATTTGTTATTTGTCTAATTAGGGGCCTGCAATCCAGCGCTTTTATCAGGGGTCCACATCAGGGATGTGGGACACTGCAGTGCTTCAGAGGCATTAGCTCAGCCACTCCAGCTTTAGCTTAGTTAGTTACACATGCACTCATGTAAGTACCACACACACACACACACACATACACACGCACACACACACACACTCACCCCGTACATGGTGTTTGAGACCGAAACCACCTCTAGCTTCTCACTGGGGTCTATCACTATGCAGGCATGTCGCACACACCCATGCACGCACACAGAGAGAGTGAAACTCTTTTGCCTCACACTATTTCTCACCCGGGGACATGCATACAAAAACCATCTCCATGGCCATCACTGAACCAGCAGGCACCAATAATAAAAACTGCACACACACACACACACACGCACAGACAACTCAGAACATTCCAGCACTCCCGCCAAGATGTCGTTTGATCAAAATGTTGACCACTGATACACCACAAATCATTAAAATCTCTTTCATCCCCCTCTCCCTCTCTTTGATCTTCACCGAACTCCCCTCCATCGGTTTTCCAGGGCCCTCGCTGACGTTGACTCTGACCCAGCGGCCCTGCCTGCTCTCTTTCTCTCTCTCTCTATCCCTCTTTTCTTCATTCATCCATTTCTCTCTTTCTCACTACCTGTCTGTCTGTGATATGAATACATCTCGACAAAACTCTTTCCAGGCATAAGGTGGACTGTCGAACAGAAAAAAAAACCCTCAATAGCACATCTTAACCAAACTGACAGTCATCCCGAATCTTTAATCAGACTCAGCACAGCCCTTTTGTTGAGATGCGCTCTCTGAAGAGTTGTCGTGCATTCAGAGCAGTCTCTTCTGATGCTGGTATTCTCTGTACACTTTTTTTTCAGTAGTGCATCTGTGTGTGTGTGTGTGAGTGTGTGTGTGTATGTATGTGTGTGTGTGTGTGTGAAGCACTTCCATCTTTCTCCCACTTCCTCTAGGGAACCAGCAGCAATGGAAAATCACAGAGGACATTCCCAGCTCCATCATGTCTGATTGAACTCAACACAGAACCACAGGCCCTTGATGCCTCGGATTGGCTGTATAGCTAATCAAAAAGAGAGAAAAAAAGAAAAACTGGGACGGGTCTTCTATATTGAGCATGTGCCAGTGTATACCGTCCCTATGGGGTAACAAAGAGAGAGGTGCCACCATACGGAGCAGTTGAAGGATTCTACTTCACTGTGGAGCTAGATGGACAAAGCTGAAGGGAGGAGAGGAGAGTCCAAGCTGACACTCAGACTGGATCCTGTTTTCAAAGGCCTACGCAAAATCAATCGGGAATTGTGTTCTTTTTCCCCCATCCCGCAAGGAGATTCCTACGGACAGAGGCTGTCGACCCCCTTTCCTGACCTAGAGGTAGGCTTTGCTTGTGAGAGATCATCATTCCCCAGACTGCTGGGTGAAGATTTTTGGTCAGGACTTCCTCCTTGCCAACATGAGTAAAAGTCTTTATCAGCAAATAATTGGAGGCCATGTTTTTCTCTGCTTTGGACCAAAACACAGAGAACAGTAACTGTGTCCTGTAGCTTCTCCAAAATTCAATTTACATTAGACAGGTGGAAAACAAATACCAACTATGACTTCTTTCAAGTTGAAATGTGTCTTCAATATCACTGCAGGCTTCTGTGGCATGATGAGGTAACAGACCCCTTCCTCTCAACACTGTGGCTCCTGTAAAATGACATTTTAGTTTGGCACAATATGTCCCTGTTCACTTTTCTATCTCTCATCATCACTGTCCGTGATTGTCCTCCCCTGCCCCTCTACACACACACAAACACACATTGTGTTCTTTCTTTTTTAATTCCTCTTCCTTCTTTTCTCTCTTTTTCTTTGTCTACCTCTTCCTTTTCTCTCTCACTCTCTAATTTCCTGATCTGATCCCAGAGTTCATCGACCCACTGGTCCTCTATATCACACACCCATGCCCCTAAATCCTTTCCGCCTGGCCCCTAGTTAATTAGACACCGACCTGCCCCCAAGCCTACCTGTCTACCAGAGGCCCAGCAACTTCATTAACCTCCATGTCAAACTGCCAGATGCCTGCCATTACTTATAGTTTTTGTAAGACCGCTGGAAAATAAAGATCTTAATCAAGAGACGGGGAACGGCAAACTGGTAACCACGGCAGGAGAGATTGAGTTCTGGGGGAATTCGTGCCTCAGTGTGAGGCTATAATGAGGGTCAAGGCACTCTGGATATTATTCTTTTAATGCAGAGAGAGCACAGCACATAAATTACTGAGAGCGCATGAGTGCTTGTTGCAGTTTACCTCGGCAACAATTACATGGTGAGAGCGGGGGCGGATGTTGGCATGCAATATATTTATATCAAATGTGCCTAATCAGGTTTAAAGTGTGTTTGTGTGTGTGTGTCTGTGTGTCTGTGTGTAGACATGGCTGGGTTTGAGTGTAAGAGTGTCACTCAATGTTTCTATGGGTTTGAGTCTCATTTAGGAGTCTGGTTAAGCTGTCTGCGTCTGTCTCTGTTTGCATGTTTTCCTTGGAATTGTGTGTGTGTGTGTGTGTGTGTGTGTGTGTGTGTGTGTGTGTGTGTGTGTGTGTGTGTGTGTGTGTTATGAGAACAAGCATGTAGGCACATCATTCCTCAAAGTCAACCCTGAACTTAATGCCAGTGCTCAGGCTGATTCCTCCCAGTCAATCTCTTCCAAAGGACGTAGCGGGTAGACAAGGGCTCAACTGAAAGTGCAGTCTGGGGGGAAGACGCTTTTGAAGTACCGATGAGAGGTTGGGACAAGCACGTCCTCATCTCCTGGAGCTTCAACAATAGACACACACACACACACACACACACACACACACACACACACACAGCCCTGCCCATACATCTAAGGGCTCAGAGGGTTTGGCTGCAGAGCTGATGCAAGCACACGTGTGTAGCTTCACAAGTGGGAGTATGCAGATAGAATCTAATTTGTGTGTATGTGTGTGTATGTGTCCACTGGCGATGAAGAGAGGGGGCTCTCCATAAAAATGAATCTGTCACTTCTCCCATCAATTGAGAGAATCTTCTTCTCTTTGAAATGGCACCTCCACACTCGGTGACTGAAGAATTCATTCAGGGAAAGAAAGCTACTTTATTTGATTAACTCTACATGCTCTGCTTCTAATTTGCACCTGTCATACACAACACATGTATTATGTAAAAAAGTCAGACTGACACCAATCAAATTGATCTTGTGCGTGCATAAAACATAAATGACAGAGATCCTGTTATTAGTTATAACCCTTTCACTGTGTCTTTCATCTGAGCAACCAGTGGATGTAACCTTGTCTGTGAAAAGCAGCAGGTGCTGGACAGAGAGCCAGCCAGGGCTATGCTGAACACTGTTATGGCACATTATACAATTCATATTCCAAGACAAACTCAACTTAGAAACAATTTTCTTGCAATTGTCTGACTGAGGACTAACTTAACCATGTCCTTGTCAGTGTATCACGGTAAATGGTGTACACTGTCATGGTCTGGCAGTCTTGCTCTCGTGGCTTATATTTGTCAGGACAACCCTTATATTATCATGTTACATAGGCAGCTCCCTTATGACACTTGCTATGACAATTGACTGTAATGATTTCATGAGAGTACTATGGCATTGTGCATGAACTGTCAACCCTGTACTAATGACACCATAAGGCATGCTTAAACCCATTTTTAACATGGAAAGCTGAAATATTGTGACAACATCTTGTTGTCTTGTTGTATATATGTATATTTATGCACATTTAGGTATGCCCAAATTACTGCTTTCTGCTTTTTGCTTCTGATGTGCGAGCCTGGCCTAATTCACTATTTTCCTCTGTCCACAATTATCTTTGCTGAGTGTCATCCCTGCCTCATTCCGGCAGACTCCTCTCACCCTCCCCTCCTGAGTGGACTAAAACCAACACTACGGGAGGCACATCTCACGACCGACTCTCCATCACAGAGGACCTTCCTGGACGCCGACGCTGGGCCCGACTCCCCTTCCTGAGGCTTTGTGATTGACCCCCCCTCACAATGGCGCTGTCAAATGGACCCTTACTGTTACCCCCATGACCCATCTCATTCCTTTGAGTTTGTCACTATGCCTGGCCGCTGCTACATTGTCCAGCCATAATTCCTAATAACCACCTATAGACTGACTACCATGTATTGTAAGAGTGGGATAATACTCTATTATGAACTATTATGAACCTTAGCTAAAACCATAGGCAGCTTATAGTCTGTCATGATTACTACTGATTGTAATTTTTCTGCATGACCCCTGGCAGTTGGGTTAGCCCCTTGAGTCGTGGATCTGCCCAAGGTTTCTTCCTAGATTAACTGAACATAAGGGAGTTTCTCCTTGCCCCTGTTGCTCTTGGGTGCTCCTTCTGTGAAGCGCCACGAGACAATACTATTGTAAAAGGCGCTGTATAAATAAAACTGAATTGAATTGTTCATGCCACTGACAGATTATTCTAGAATCTGTGGAAAGCAATAAAAAGAAATATCATAAACAAGGTAGTAACTGCTATAGCCTGCAGTTGCAAGATGCCATCCTCACCTGAAGACTGTGACCCAATTTAAATGTACTGGATTGTATTGTCATTATTGTACTGATAAATCGACAAATACTTGCAATACAAAAAAAAAAAAAAAAATGCAACACAACTGAATTGGTTGTTTTCAGTTAACTGCTGTACTTCTATCCTCTCACAAAAAAAGAAACACTGCGGCTTTCAGATGCTGCATATTTGAATCTAGCAGCATTTACAGCAATACACAAGCAAGCAAACAAACAAAAATAAACAAACATTCTTGCAGATATGTTTTACATTTCTCATCCAAACTTTACTCTCAGTCATGCACACACTTGGGTGATCAATAGGTGAAAAGTCTGACACTTCTAGGGATATGTGAAGAACACACACACAGACAGATAGACAGATAGTATAGATGGGTAAAGATTCCTTTATCCATAGATACAGATAGCAGCCAGACACCCAGACAGGTAGACAGGTAGACAGATGGGTAAAGATTCCTTGTTTTACAACATTTATCCAAGACAACATTTATCCAAGTGCATAACCTCACATATCTACAAAGAGGTACAAGCCCCATGACAACACATGCAGCACATTCTCAAACTAACTCCAGAACCTGAGAAAAAGTACTGTATCCTGAGAAGTCCAAACAACCTGCAGAGCACCCAGAGACAGAAACACATCTCTAAAATAATGGCAGCTCTCCTCATGTGCTCATTATTAATTCATGTTCTCTGATACAAACACAAAGCAACTTATGCAAGACCTTAACTGAAAGCTACAAAACATGGGTAACAATGCATCTACAATACGCAACAATGCACCTCAGACTAGTTTCAGTTTAGAGTATGTGTACATCTGCTAACCCAGCATGTTTGGTCTCTGGTGAGACAACTGCTGGCGAACTCTGAATTGCAAGAAAGCAGCTGAGTAAGATTTTTGAGCTCCCAGAATCCCCTGCTCGTGTGGAGAGGGTGACAAGTACAGCAATACACAAAGACTGGGGGACGCAGATGGCATGCGTGTCGGTGGTTGCCCACGGTCACTTGATGATTTTGTCACACGTTTTTCCTGGGTGCTCAGGTGCACGCGAAAACAACATGCCATGGTCACTGCTGACATGCACATAAAGAAATGTCATTTTACCTTCTTTAACCACAGCGTCTGCTGCGGCAGCCACTGTCTCTGTTGCTGTTGTTGTTGTTGTTTTGATTATGCCCTTGTTTATTTACCTCCTTGTCCATTACTGAGTCAATTATTCTTTATTTTTTGAACTAAATGTTTTTAAACACATCCCATCAATCAAAGTCTTGCTTTCGGCAATCTAGCTGTCTATCATTTGTGGATTCAACAGAGCCGAACCAGACCAGACTAATTAAAGGTGTCTTAGGCAGATATGGCACTTTCTATCAGACCAAAGGAGTCAAACTATCTCACAGAAGCCCAGAGTAAAGCAGAGACCTCAGATCTAGTTCATCTTCCCCTCTTTCACACGGCTACACACTGGAAAAATTAATTAAACATTCATCAGCACCGCCAAATGAGGCTAACGATCTCGGCCTCGCTTTCTCTTTCTCTCTCGCACTCTTCTCCTCCCATTTTCTCTCTCATTGTGTTTCTCTACCTCTCTCTCTCTTTCTCTCTATTCCCCACACAAGCCACTTGGGCTCACTTATATACAAACATGTGAAACAGCAGAAACAGCAACACACACACACACACACACTGTCCTGACCTTTGGTGTAAAAACGATATCCATGCCAGTGTCAAATGCTAATTTGTTTGTCGTGGCAGACAGTGACTTAAGGTGTGATTTTTAAAGAGCAACAGATTAGCTATTCAGACACATAAAGGTGTCCGTTTAATCATCCCGTTTGCTTTGAATCCCACTGCTGTATATTATTCATCAAGATCCTTCTTTTCTTTCCCCTCTCGCCCTCGGCCAGGTTGCACTGCATAGCTGATCACACTGTTGGAGAATAAAATACACACAGAGAAAAGAGAGGGAGAGAGAGAGAGAGAGAGAGAGAGAGAAGGAGAGAGCGAGGAGTACTCCACAAGCCGTGTACAAATGAACAAACGAACCCCCCCTCCCAACGCACCCATGCCAGGAGCCACACAGTGTGCCAGCGGTGAACACCTGACGCACCTCAGCTCTTTCATGATCCTCACACACGCTGTCTTTCTGGCAGGGGGGAGTGGGGAGGTGTGAGGGGTGGTGAGGGTGGAGGTTGGGAGGAGTAGGGGGTGTTGTGGGGTCGGTGGGGAGGTCTTGCCACCTGCAACACCAGCAACCAACCAACCGAAAAAAAGCATAGTTACAACATTTACAGGGTGGTGTTTTTTTTTTTTTTAAAGCACAGAGCTCAACGTCATCTAAAATACATGTGCACAAACCACACAACCAGCACCATTCACCGTATCAGTATTTGCCCTAAAACTACTACATGGAATCTATATTGGTCCACATTTTTTAAGGGAGGCCTTACATGATCAATGAGCAACAGAGAAGAGTGGAAGAGGAAGAGAAAGTAAAAGAGATGCAATAGGAAAGAGGTGGGATAATGAGAAAATGAAAAAGGAATAAAAAGGCAATGATAAAACTGATACAAAGATAAACCGACAGAGAAAGAGGAGGAGGAGGAGAAGGAGGATGGAAGAAAAAAGTAAGAGGTGAGAGAAGAGACTAAAGAAAGATATGACAACAAGACATTGGAGAGAGAAGAGAGAGGAGGGGAGGGGAGGGGAGAGTTTGCTTGCTACTCTCTAGGGTGGCTGCATTCACAGAGCTTGTTAATGCAGAACAAGCATCCATCGATCCAATCCCTGCTCCCGACACAACCACAACTATTCCCCTGCCTCGAATTATGAGCCAGTGCATTCATTCATTTCACTTAAATCACCCTCACCAACAGTCAGTGTGTGTGTGTGTGTGTGTGTGTGTGTGTGGGAGGGAGGTAAAATAAGATACGTCATGGTATGATATAATAAGCACATTCCTTAGCTATCATTCCAACATCTAGTGCTCTCCAAAAGCATACTGACTAAATTACTCCCAAAAGGAATGATCAAACTCACAATGTGTGTGTGCAAAGAGAATCAAACATTTAGATATCTTGGTTCTACTCCTTATCCATGCGTAGTGTATATTGTAATGCAATTTTCTATTAGCTGAGATGCAATCTGGACTACCACCTGCAATAAATGGAGGATTCTTGAGGATGAAAAATATGAGTTATGAGAACACTAAGGGGGAAAAAAATCTTTACATCCAGTAGAAGGAAAGACACGCAGAAAATCCAAGTCAGATGAAATGTGGAAACTCTCAATGGCCACTTTGTTGCTTTGTGTTGCTCCTCTTATTGAAATCCTGTCTGGTGAATTAAAGAGAGCGGTCCAGGAGCTGAGATCAAAGGCATCACAGGATCTTACATCACTCGCAAACGAGTGCACAAAAGTTGAATGTCATCTACATTCGCATATGCCATCATCACAAAGACTCAAAACCAGTTGAGTCGCAGTGCAAATGAAAGTTGGAGTGTAATAAAAGATAGGAGTCAAGACAGAATGCTTATGAAAAAAAGAAATCAATTAATGTTTTTTTGGCAAGCTTGACATTAATGAAATGAAATCCCTGGATTTTCTCAATAGCAGATCTGAGAGTGAAGATTAATAAAGTTGTCCCTGAGCGCAGTGAGTTCATTTTCAAAAAAAATCATAACTCAAAGACTTCAACAAATCACCCCAAATCAAAAACATTTTTGTTTTGCTTCACATCACTGAAGCCATTTCAGGGGCCGTGTCCATATATTGCTTTTTTCTAGCAGAAAAACACAGAGAAAAAAAATCATTTTGTTTCTATGACAACAGTAGCTTGACAGCATAATGACTGGGGTAGTTGGCTTGCTAACATCTTGAATGGAGATAGCTTACTGACAGACACCTTCCAAATCACAGCACACATGTTCTTAGTTGGAAACAAGATTTTTAGATTGTACAGATACAACTTCTACACTTTTTAAAAACAACTGGGGGAATAAGCCAAACTGAAAACATTTCTATCGTCTATGGAGCTCAGTCCACCGCTAATGCTACTTTTTCAGATACAGATTAGCTGTAGTCCATAGTGATGTTGCAGCGCCTTTCTGAAAAGTTCTAAAACATTTTCAACTCAGAGCAGCCGCAAAAGGCCCTGGGTGCTGTCAATTTTTCTAGGCGGCTGCAGATGCTTTCTTCCCATTGGAAACAACTGAAGCTCAGACAAAAATGCTATATGGACACTGGTACACCGGGCAAGTGTAGGATTTTCTAACTATGGAGCTTCCCCTAGAGTTGCAGGTTGTTTTTTTTTAACTTACATCAGTGTTGTAAATTTGTGGATTTGAAACGTGGATTTATTTGCAAACCAAACAATAGAACCAGCAATGATACATTTTGAAGAGTTATGTTGATTGACAGAGTAATAAATATTATTACAAAAGGCTCATATGTGATATCATATGTGCAGCGAGGCATCTTGCAAGTGTAAATTTGCCAACAGACCATGGTGGAGCCAAAAGAGCCATAATGAGTCGCTTTGTGAGGATCAAGCATACCTGTGTGACATTTATCCAGTAGCCAATCACACGGTCCACGGCAGCCGGCTCTCTCTGTGTCCACTGCAGGTTGTAGGAGAAGTTGTCCCCCTTCAGCACACGGATTGGGTTTGGCGTGTCATAGTAGAACTCAGCAGGGAATGGGCGGGCTGCAAAGGTCATGGTTATGAGGTCAAAGGTCAAGAAATCGTAACAGATCGTAATTTAGGATGATTTGTGTACATTATATTAGTAAATGTAGTGGAAAAATATGTATGCCCCTTAATGACACTGATGCATTTTAATACAACTTCAAATTGAATACAATCATTCTAACATTTCAGCATTCATGTCTGTACATTTTGTGCCAAAGTGGATCAGCGGGTATAAACAAACTAATTCCCAGCAAAAATAAGTATCATGGAGATGTTTCAAGCCCTAGGGGGTGGATTCAAGAACATTAGCCAACCAAAACCTCTACAAACAGAGAGAGAGAGAGAGAAAGAAAGAAAGAGAGAGTATTATTTGCCTGTTGAGAAGGAGGAGATCCCCCCAGCGTCAGATGTTTCTGCCACCTTCCTACGTTCCTCAAATATATCCACAATAAACAGTTTGTAATTCAGCCCTAGTCTCCTCCCAAAGGATGTATAAATTTAATTATGCCAACACAGGGAAATGGAACGATGACTTATTATTGCATCTCTCCTCTGAAGTGTAATGTTTAATATGACAAAGGGACCAAGACATTTTAATATTTCAGGGAACTATCACTTTGCCGTGATCAATAATGTTTTATGGGCCCGAAATCAATATTATGATCTCCAAGTTCGTCATGCTATCTTTTTGAGGTCAATGTTGTGGCGTCCTTGTCCTTTTTTTCAGCAAGAGGAGGAGTTTTTTTATATAAAGCAAGTGGATAGATGAGTGTGAGGCATTTGCTATAGTCAATCTGTCATCTGACCCTTGCCTCCTCCATGCATTTGTCTCCAATACAGGACATCTTTGTGCCAATGCTGCAGATATGATGGGGCAAACAGAGGCCAAGACAGTTAGAAAATGTACAGCTTTCCCTTACTTAGGATGCCAGTTGGCCTCTGAGCACTGCAGTGAGCTCAGCTACCTGTAGGCTGCCATAAGAGTGGATGCCAAAATATTCCATGAATAAATGACTAACGGAAATGTCATGGCGGGAACTTGTCAAAGGGAACAGCTGTGAATTGGAACGGATCGTCCTGAGCAGACCTCCACTACCTGCCTACGTGAGTGTGTTTGTGTGTTTGTCAGTGTGCGTCTGTGTTTTTTTTTTTGTGTGTGTGTGTGATTAGGTGTGAGTGTCTGTCTGTCTCTGTGCGTATGTGTCTGTGTGTGTGTGTGTTTGTGTGCGTAAGTGTCAGTGTGTGTGTGTGTTTCTGGGTTTGTGTGTGTGTTTGTAAGTGTCCGTGTATGTGTGTTTGTGTGTTTGTGTGTAAGTGTCTCTGAGTGTGTATGTTTGTGTGTAAGTGTCAGTGTGTGTGTGTGTTCGGATGTGTCACAGTGGTGACACCACAGGTAAGGCAAGCAGAGAGAAGACTGAGAGCATCTGCATGCAGCGAGAGATATGTTGTTATGATGTTATAAAGTGTGGGCAGCCATGTGCCACCATGCACAGTGAAACTACTGAAATGCGATTTGCTATATGACAAGGCCTGGTTCCAGTTACAGCTGAGAAATGTTACGTATAAGGTGACAAACTGAAACATTTATTTATCCTTACACCACTCAAAAGCTCAGCACAGAGCTCAGACTCCTAAAGTTGAAGTATGCTGGGATACAATGCTGAATTCAGAGACTGAAATGGTTTTACCAATTCGGTGTTTCATTGTTATTTTGATTGTTGCCGCAGCTTAGCTACAAAGATTTGAGTTTCAAGGACCCTTGCCAGGAGTGGACTAGATAAAATAATGTGGACTGATCACACAATGTGACTTAACTTGTGACTTATGGTCAGGACTTAAAAGGTGACACTCCAAAGGTGTAATTCATCTAAAGTGCAGTCTTTGAGCAGCACTCTCACTGACCTTGGTGTTAGAGGTGATTCAGTGGGAGAAAAATAACCACAACTAGATAGTTTTGTCAAATAGACATATACTGTTAAAACACTTTGAATTAATATCAAATTGTTCAGAAGGTAAATGATATTCTACGTATTTTCTAATGAATTCCTGATATTTTCTAAATTATATGGAGAATAAAGTTAACAAACCATTATTCAAGCATACCATGTTAACACCATGGGGTCCATTACATGTTAAATTGAATAAAATATTAGGATGTCAAGGTTTTTTGAGTCCATGACAACAGCAAACAGTAAATGTTTGAAATAGAATCTGGGATTATTTAAATGGCTTTGAGTTGTAACAGAATGAAAATGAGCAAATCCATTGAATCAGAAACTTTCATTAGAGTTGCATTTATCTAGAGGGCAGTCATGTGAAACACAAGGAAACAGAGCTTTGTTTTAAACATTCATTGTTTACAACAGACACACTCAGAGACTGATAGGCATGGAGGATTTTCTGTGTCTGAATAAACTTCCCACACCCAGTCTGTGCCCTTTGCAAGATGTGACTTTGATCATTTAAATTTCCCCACCAAATGAAAACTTTTTAATGTGACAAATATTGAACAGTTGATTCAGTTGATTTGCTTAGGGAGCACAGTGTTTGTTTAGACAGCATTATAATAAAAAAGAAAATTACTATTGAATTTATTGGAGCAAGATTGTAACCTCTAAATCTTGATATCTAATCTAGCCCCGTAAGGTTATGAAGCTCACCAGAGACGTTAAAGGTGCAGGTGGAGATTCCGACGTTGTTGGAGACGCGACACTCATACGTGCCATTCTTGTCGGGCTCCAGCCGGTAGCGGTAGACAGGTGTGTCCTGGCTGTCCAGCAGAGGTGGTCCCAGTGGCTTCCCATTCTGGAACCAGCGTACGCTGGAGATGCGCTGTGGGTTGGCCTTGAGAACCACACAGCGGAGCACCACCGTTTGGAAGTTGGGAGAGCGAACGTCTTGGAAAACTGGGTCCACGATGGGGGAAACTGGAGAGGGGAAGAGGAAGATCATCTTGTGATCACCAGTGTGCTCTCAGCTCAGTATGTAGTTTAGCACCTAATTATGCTTTAGACATTACTTGGTCCCAGTTCATTAATTAGCGCTTGTGTATATCCCAGAATGCAGTTTTTATTTTGAGTTAACACAAGCTACCACTGGCGTCGATCCCGATGAGGCCAAGAGGTTGCATTTCCCCAATAAGTATAACTAATTACACCCAGCTTTGCGGTCACAGAGAACCTGTGTCACAACATCCTTTCAGGAAGTGGTTGGTAAGTGGAAAATGTCCTCTTAACAGTCTTTACAGTACTGCACGGAAAATCACTTCTGCCGCCTCAACAAATGACAAAACTGAATTGACGCTAATTGGGTTATATACCATTAACAGACGAGCATTTTTCTTGCAACAACATGGTTATGTTATTTATGCATCCTACCTATTTAACTGCAACACTGGCAGCAGATGAAAGTATGATGGTAGTGGTCGAGGCGTGTGAGTCATCAGCGCTAATCGAATGTAATTAACCTGTCAAAGGCCATCATTCACTAATGACAGAGTAGTGGCCATTTCAACTATACTAGCCATGCGGAAACACATGGGATAATTATGTTGTGAAAGACACAGTACTGCACCACTACACCCCCATCCCTCCTCCCCCTCACCACGCATCCACACATGTTAATCCTATCCTTATCAGCAGGAAGTTAAAGTTACATTTAACAACATGATTAAGTGAATGCAGAAGCAGTCAGCCAGTGTCACAGATACCAATATAAATTGCATGGCCACTATATGGAGAGGCTGTAAGTGCTAATGGTGAGATCACATTACAACAGATTGAGGTCACAGGAGAGTTGATATTTGATCTTGCATCTGACTGTTCAGGGAGCGCCGGGTATAAACGCATGAAAATCGTTAACCATTCTAGAGAAAATATCAAAGGTTGAACAGGAACCATGTTGTCCATGCAGACTTATTGACAGAAACATTAGTACTTTCTGCATACACCAGTTCCTCACAACAACCCCCATCACACACACACACATACGCACACACTCCAAAAAACTCAGCTGTACTGCAACATGCTTCTCCTTTCTACAAAATGTAGCCTCAGCATAAATAATGCATTTTCCTCCTTGCCTCAGAGCGCACTGCCTAGAGAGTGTAGCACACATAAACATACACATTTTAGATCCATGATTCCTGATGATGTACATTACACCATGTCTTGTTTGTAACTCATAAGTATACTGTGCAATATTTACAACACAGACCAGAAGGTCAGTGCTGGTAGGATGTATATGGGAACAGAATGTGGGAGAGTCATCGTGTGTCATTCTGCCTTACAGAATATGGCAGCATTGATTTAAAAGGCTCCCTGACTGGTAAGATATGTTGGCCTTATCAGACTGATGTTGGTATCAGCTACATTTAACAGGATTTAAAAAACACTCAAAATGCTTAACTTTTTTAATTTAAAACTTTAAAACAATTCTGCGTTTTCTGGGTAAAATGTAATTTCACCTGGTTGATGCTGATGGTGTGTATGTGCAGCAACAACTTTACTTGACAACAACTTTTGATTAGATTCAACCAGGTGATGTCACTTTTTACAACATCGGCAGTTTACGAGTGAAAGGATTTTCTAAACTTTTAATAAAACCAAAATAATACTACGCCAGGCAGAGGAAAGGTGAGAAGGAATGGGGAGACATGTTGAAACAGCCCATGTGAAGCTACTTGCCATTGAGAAATCTATCATCATCTACTTGCCACTGGGAAATCTTTCACCAATTAAAAATGACTATCCAATCCTATGTTTATCAATATCAGCAGACAGTTTCTTGTGGATATCACCCCTACAATAGCATGTGACAGTAAGGGACCCAATTAAAGTAAAAAGCCAAGTACATGGAATTGGGATGTGTGTGTGTGTGTGTATGAGAGAGAGAGAGAGAGAAACAGAGAGAGAGTATTGTGTTACTCCTTTAGTGAATGGCTAACATATCTGAGCTGCCCCGTTCACTATTTTTAATCCTCCCTTCATCGATGCCATTTATACCAAATCCAGATTAGTCACTCTGTAAAGCATCTCAATATACAGCACATGCAAATGGAGAGTATCCAGACTTGTTTATCCTTTTTTGTCTCCTATTTGGCTTTGCTTTGTTGGCCCCTTTCCTTGGAGAGTTGCAAAGTAGCAGACTGATTAAAGAAAACCAGACAGTGGGAGACAAATAGTGAGCATATGTGTGTCAAAGCACCCAGGCAAGCAACAAAATCCACTCAAGGAGATAGACAGAATATACGACAGGCACAAGAAAAGAGAAGAAAGAGACAGATATAGGCTGAGAGAATAGGACAGAGATAAAGTGAGAAAGACAAAGAAAGAAAGAGAGAGAGAGAGAGAGAGAGAGAGAGAGAGATGTATAATACATAAATTAATGCATTGTTTTGGTAGCGCTGTTGAATTGTTCACAAATGGACTTATGGAATAATTGCTCTGCCAGTTCCAATAACTTTTTACATCTTTGTGTCTCCTATTGCTTGGAAACTCCAGAAATATTTCAAAACAAAACAAAGTGACTCACCGCCACTTACACTACTCAGTTCATTCTTCTTACTTATCATTTCTATTAGTCTTAAGAGAGCCTTAAGGGAGTGTTAAGGGATGACTTCCGCAATTCCGCAATACAGCAGTCTCTCTTTTCTTTTCTGAAACTGTCTAGAAAATACAAAAAGTAACAGAGACAGAAAGAGAGGGAAAGAAAGATAGAGGTGAGAGGAGGATACAGAGAGAGAGAAAGAAGGACAGAGTTGAGAGGAGGATAGAGAGAGAAAAGTGTGGCAAGGGGACAGCAACAGGGGAGGAGGGTGGAGTCCACTTCATTACTGAGCGGGTGGTAAAGAATGGGCCCTCTCTGCCGTATCGATCACATTGGCTAAAGGGGCGCACCAGCAAAACAAACTCACTGAAAAAATAAAGAGAGAGTGAGAGAGTAAGAAAGAGAGAAAGACAGGAAAAAAACAAACAAACACAGCAGGTGGGCGGTGTGTGTGTGTGTAGGGTGTGTATGTCTGTGTGTGTGTGTGTGTGTGTCAAGCAACTTGCACACTGCCCAAACAAGCATCAACAAACGAACATTCTAAAATATGCAGTTGTTAGAACTTTGCAAAATAAAAAGGTACTTCATGCAACTGTAAAGCTTTTAACGTTTTGCAAGTGATGAAACAGTACAGTTCTGCGGAGACGTCTTGGTGGATTATCCAGAACCATAGGTTATCCCAGACCATTGTTAGAATGGCGATGCTACCACATGTAAAAGATACTGCTGCCTTAATGTCGTTTTAAACGCTGACCAATTATACCATTGTATTGGTTTAGTATTGCGCAACGAGGAGTGAGGTAATCATAGTTTGTCTTCTTTTAGCGCAATATCCATACAGGGGGCAATAATAACCTTTCACGGTATCATTTTTAAAAAGTAATTCTGATGATATTTTAATGCATCAACAGTTCGGCCCATCTCAGTATGTTTGCTTCGGGTTATTCCCAAAGTCAGCAATGCTGCGAGACATTGCATAGTAAATGTTTAGCCAATTTGTTGAATTTGAAATAGCATAGATCTATAGCATTGCCGTTGTGTATTTATTTATCTTAAAATATTCTTATATTATAATACGACGCTGAATATCCATAACTGGCAGGATCCCTACACAAATTTATCGTTATAAATTTGACAGTATGCACAAGTTTTGATATCTTAACGTGATAGTCTATCTTTCATTAGGTGAAATAGCAACACTGAGGTGGAAAATGGTGTGGAGCATACCGCAAAGATAAAGTTGCTGTTTTCGCGAGTCAGATAAGATGACTGATTTAAAGAGTGAGTGATCAAACTTTACAGTGTCGCTCGCAGATGTTCGCTGACCCTAGTTGTCAAGCCAAAAAGGGGTCAGATTGTTTGAGTTCGTTGGACATTTGTCCACGCTGCACGGACATTCTAAAACTCCACCGTACCGGACTCGACATGTAGAACTCTTCGGACTCCGCCAGACATGTGACAAACAAACACTGACTGTCCGTCCACACTGACCAAACTGTTCGTATTCGTTCTCGTTTGTTTGAGCAGTGTGCAAGCTGCTTTAAGTATTCAGGCAACATGAGGGCCTGGAGGATAAATCAGATTATATGTACATTTTTGTGATCAGCATTAAGTCTATTGTTTAGCATTGCCTTCGTCAGAAGGTTCGTATGTTTTGGGATATTATTGGTATTCTCACAGTTGGAGAGATTTATTTATTTATTTTAATGATCATCCTCTGTACAGTTCTTTAGGGCTTATCATTGTGAGAGTTCAACTGTGTTCCTTTACCTTGGATTACCATACTGATGTGGACACTCAAATATGTCATCATAGTTTGTGGACCAAAGATCACACACGACTCAATTGATTACATTTTATCAGTATACTTTACTTAAGTCAGTGTCTTAATAAATACTGTGTGCTAAAACAAGTTATCAGAAAGGCGGAGCACCAGAGAAGTGAATGTTACAGTATGGCAGCACCACACTTTGAAGTGCATCTAGCAGTAGGTCCTCGCAAGGAACACCTGCTCCTGGTTGACACAAGGGCACGGAAGTGCTGATCATCAGCAACATGAACAACAGCGTGATCACGAAGCTTACAGTGCGAATCAATTGATTCAAATGCGCTGATATTCTCCACTTTGGTGGCATCTCCGCAGGCACCTGTAAAACGACATTGGTCACAACTAATCCCAAATCCAGAAAATATATTCAAACATTGCTTTGCGTTTTTAAAAACAATTGTTTGATTGGGAAAACTCACAGTTTCTGAGGTTGTAGGCAGTGCCTCTTGAACTTCGTCTTTACACAGGCTTAGTTCTTCAAAGATACTAAGCGGACGGTGTTTAGGAAGAGATGTTACAGTATCTTCCGCTGGCTCTAGTGCCTCGGTAATCTCGATTTTTAATTGAGCCTTTCTCTCAGTCCATTCTTCGACCAACTCCGAGCGCTCTTTTATGGCCGAGCGCAGTTCTTCAAGAGCAGCATCTCTCTGCCTCATGACGTCGTCCTCCTCCTGAACACAGTTCTGTCCGAGTGCATTCTGATACTTCACTGTACTTAGAAAATTGCTTAGATTTCGGATTTGATCCTTGTCGGCCTCTCTTTGACGTCTGAGGGTGGTGAGTTCTCCGAGGCGAGATTCCAACTCGTCATTGAAATCAGAATTTTGGGCCTCCAATCCTTTCAGTCGGGACTGCAACATAACGAGATTTTCTGAATCGTTTGCTGAAGCTTTGCGCATTTCATTCAGTTCTTCGCGTGTAAGATCAAGCTGCTTAATTTGTGGTGATAGTCTTCTTATAGTCAATTTCAAGTCCAGGGTATCCCGACATAGAGCGCGATTCCGTTGTTGCGCTGCCTCGTGGGCCTTCTGCATTTTTGCGTGTTCCCTTTCCAGTCTCTTGATGGAGAGCAGGAGAGGGGCCGTACCATTCTTACAAGCGTCACTCATTCTTTAAATTGGACTTGATCATTGCTGGAAGTAGAAGATTAATGAAAGTGTTTTATAAAACACAACTAGTTTCCCGTTGATTTAACGTGTCTTCTTGACGATGCTCAATCGCAATATTGAAGCTTGTCCAACGCTAAAAAGAATGATACCTCAGAGACCATTGTGACGTAATAACGCTCTTTACAGATTTCCAGAGGAGCTCGCCTGAACCAGGGCAGTGTGTCGCACAATGAAGTTTAATGCCATTATCAATTATCACTCAGACGTTTATAAATTGTATTGTTGGCAAATATACCGTACATATTCAATATTATAATGGGGTAAAGCATAAATTAACCTATAAAGTAAATCTTTTTTGGAAGACAATTTGCCCAATATTTTTTTTTCTGAAAAATCAACATGAAGTTGTGAAGTGCTATAAGCCATTATAGTGAACATATAAGGGATCATGTACTAGGACATCACTGGGCAATTTATCCCTAACGATCAATTAAAAACGTGTACTTGACTAATTTTTCCCCTCATTTTAGTAGCCTAATCGGAGGTCAAAATCCAATTAATTTTTTCGTCCTTACCAAGTCGCCATCACTCATACCAAATTTGCCCTTACCTTCAGTCTCATAACTGAACCCTCATCATTTTCAGAATCCTGTTCCTCACACATCTTCTCTCTTTTTTTTTCTTCCCTCTCTTACCCTTTCTTTGTTTCCCTCTCACTCTGAAGTTGTCAGGTTGTCATAAAGGACATATTTGCTGTTCTCACCGATATGGCATGTTGAGGTTAGAACAATCAGAATATTATAATGATTAGAAACATTTAAACAGAGAAAAAACATAGGCAACTCTGATTCTGATGTTCAAAGAAATGTTTTCATGTTTTCATTCATCAAAAAATGAAGGGATATTTAAAAAGAGGTGTCTGTGACTCACCATAGTTAATGAAGTTTGCCAAATTGTAAAATGTGTGTAAAATGTAATAAAGTTTGCCAAATTGTAGAATGTAGTCAACAAACATGGCTTAAATATTAGTTTGTTGATAACTGATGATTACATTAGTGATTTTATAAAATACCTGACCCTAGAGGCCACATCAACGTTGACCTAGTTGATCTGACCGAAGCTATAGGCCTAGGCCTTCCATGTGAAATTCCAGACAATAGCCTATTGGGTACGTCTACTGTGTCTCTGTACGCCAGGAGATTCTTTGCCTGTAGAACACTGATAACTCTGATTTATACAATCCAGAATCAGTTATACGCCAATAGCCTATTTGGTTGGGTTTTAGGCCACTATTTTTTCTGCGAGTTTTTTTCGACGAGGTGCTACTCAAAAAAAAAGACTTCAAGGTTGGCAGGTATGATATTGATATGCACAAGTTTGACATGATAGTCTACCTTACATTAGGTAAAATAGCTGGAAAAATGGAAACTGGTCTGGAACATACCGCAAAGATAAAGTTGCTGTTTGTGAGTCAGATAAGATGACTGATTTAAGGTGTGAGGCTCGTAGATGTTCTGCCATTTTTCTGCAGTTTTCAAGCCTACAAGGGTCTGATTGTTTGAGTTTGTTTGAGTTCATTTGTCCACACTGCACAGAAATTCTAAAACACGTCATACTCTTTTGGACTCTGCCGGACTGTGACAAACAAACACGGACTGTCCATCAAAACTGTTCGTGTTCGTTCTCGTTTGTTCAAGCAGTGTGCAAGCTGCTTATGAGTGTAGGTACGTATTGGAGTGTGTGCATGTGTTTGTGCAACTCCCTTTCTGTTACTGTTTATGTCTGTATACATACGAGTCTATGACTGTGTACTACATACTGTGTGTGTGTGTGTGTGTGAGAGAGAGAGAGCGTCTGTGTGTGTGTGTGTGTGTGTTTACACTTGCATGTCTCTCAGTGGTGCTCTGACTCTTGGCTGGGCACTGCAGCCGTGTCCTTCTTCCCCCCATGCTGAGTGGGAGCGAGCCGGCCACCTGCTCCATTAATCACCGCTGCTTTGGGAGGACCAAGGGGGGCCTGAGGCACTGGCCTCTGCTACCACCCCCTTCTCACACACTCACTCACACACACACACACACATACACACACACAGCCTTCTTGCATTAACTGGCTGTGTAAATCTAAGGAGGCTGGGCTGGATCACTGAAGGGTGTCCCTGTATGAGTTTGTGAGTGGGGGAGGTTGTTTTTGTAGGAGAAGAGTGGAGGGGACTTGTTTTTTAATGAGGCTATCATTCATTTCTTCTGCTGTTATTCCATCCTATCCAGTGTGGGATTTTGAGATGCTACTGGTCTGAATGGCGTTGTCAGAGCTAGGCCTGACAGATACACTAAAGAGTATGTACGTAAGTATGTGGAGCACTGTATCTCCTTGTTTGAGGAACGGGGATGAAATACAATGTGTGGGCACAATGCATTACCATTCTTGTCATTTTTAAATGAAACACCAGCATTAGTTTTGGCAGGTTATGCCTCAGTTGGCTGATGTCAATTAGCCGATAGCTCAGCTGATTCCCTGCTATGCTTGCTATTCACTAATTTTACACAAGGCGTTGCTCCTTCCTAACTCGTCCTTTCATGCTGTGACTGACTTATCAATGTCATGTTATTGTCATTGATGCCTGGTCCGTTCAGTACCCCCTGGGAGGGGGATCTTGCTGTTGCTCTTCCTCTCTTGGGTGTTCCATGCTGGCTCATGGGTGTGCAGGAAGGTCCCCAGAAAGGAAAGGAGCCTTAGTGCCAAAGATAAATCATTGTATCCATGCTGTTTTATTCTTTGAATAAAGGGATCCTGACAAATATATATTTTTGTCTAAAATTGTACTGTTTTATTGAGAGGTCTATGACCACGACATATCCATTTATATGGAACATGGAAATAAAACCCTCTCTGAAGTGCTCATTGAAGACTATGAAAAGTTCAGCCTACCAGAGCCTGACACACCTAACCTAACATTTAACACACATGTTTTGTTATGGGAGCATGTGTGTCAGTGTGAAATTAGTTTCACCTTCAGCAGGGATATGCATCCTCTTTCTAATATGCCTATTCACCGTTTTATATCTTAATCATTTGCCTTACATTAATCCTAGCATTTATAAATACTGGAAGAGAAATTTATAGCCGCCTTTAATATTCTTCTCTGAGAGACAGGAGGACCAGTGCCACTGCTTCTACTCAAGAAAAAAAAACATCACTCACAAGCCTTGCACAAGCCTACTCAATATTTGTCTTCCTGGTCATTGCTATGGTAACCTCATGAAGGTCTCCCTCTTTGGAGAGAAAAGCATATTGACCAGCTAGAGATGTTGGCAGGCGAAGCCGTACAGTCCTTTCAGATATTTCCTAAGAGACAAGTTGGGAGGTTGAGAGGATGGGAGGTTTGGGGGTGGAGAAGAAAAAACAAAGCAAAGAAAAAGAAAAACACATAAACTATACCTACTTTCTTTAAAAGCTTGAGATGCATTTATCTAGATCTAGCAAACTAGAACTGGTGACAAAAGGGAATTACATTTACACTCGATGGAGAAAAGCAAACTTTAGAGACTTGAAAACATCAGCAGTGAATGTTGTTTTTTTTTTTTTTTCTTTTCTTCTTTTGTGCTCAGTATGAGGTAGGCAGACCACTAATGAATTTACAACCTTTCAGGTTTGCCACTTACTTTGTGCGGGTCGCTATAATGGATGCATTATTGAAACTCTGAATGCATTAGTGCGCTCACAAGCCTCCCAAATGCTAGCTCTAAATATAGTCACTTAAAGTCATTGATAATGGTGGACAGGCTGCTAGCATCCTAATGGAGTATGGGTGCCGGTTACTGCGTAACTAGCCGTCCTTCTTGTTCAGGTGCATCAGAACCATTCGGATCTTGCCCAGGCAGCCAAGTGATGCTGCAGCCATTTTTATTTTCCTGAGAGATTAAAGTTAAAGCATTGGCTGTGAGGAGCAGCAATTCCACTCTAATGACCCAATCAATCAAGACAAATTGGTGACAGACTTAACAAGAGTTTCTGTTACACAATAAACATGGGTGAGCACAGTGGCAGATAATAGCGGTACAAAGATTGGGTGGTAATAAAGGGTGCATTTTGCAGTAATTCGAAAAAGAAAATTTAATGACACCACTTTATGCAATCTTCAGTGCGGAGTCACCAGTGATACGACTCCGCGAGGAGCACTTTGAAATACACACCAGCGACTTCACCTTTGAAAAAAAATCCTCAGAGTCAAGCATAAGCCAAAATGAAAACATTTTTATAAGTGACATCCTCATAAGAGACACACCATGTGGCTCTTTCATTGACTTCTGTTTATATAATATGAAGGATACACTTCCTGTGGCATTTCTCCCTCCAGGCTCTATGTATGCTCAAGGATGTATCGGTATTTGAAAACAACTAGACACTAGACGTTTTCCTCTTGAGGTGCATTTCCAACATCTCATTACAAAAATGTACAAGTTTGCAAACTGATCATCTAAAATAATTGCTATTGTTATTAAAAACAATATTACTACCATATTTGCACGAGTCAGAAATACCCCTATAAGGTCTGGCCTATCCATACCACCACCATCTTAGCAGAAACAATAGAAATAGGCACATGTGCATATGTGTTTTGTCCAGACACCATGTTTTTCATGTGTCCTGGAGCAATACTTACACTGGACATTGAGTTGGACCTGTGCCTCCCGCCGCTTGATGTTGAGCCCATTATAGGGGGCCGTCTGGCACCGGTAAGGGCCCATGAGGTCACGGGAGACGTTGGTGAGGCGGAGGCGCCCGTTCTGTGTCTCCATCACCCACTCGCCGTTGGGCATGGTCAGGTCCTTGTTGCCGCGTGACCACAGGACCGGAGGACGTGGCTTGCCGTCAACTAGGCAGACGAGCTCGACTGTGCCGCCCTCCTTCACGCTGATTGTTGCCCCGCCGGCTGGCACAGTCAGAGTGGGGGGAGTCACTGTGTGTGAAAAAGAGAAAGACAGCATTTATACAAAGGGAAAGAAGAAGAAGGAGGAAGAGAAAAAAAAGAGGAAGAAGAAGAAAAAGAAGGAGGAATAAGAGGGTGCTATTGAGAGATGGATAGAAAGAGAATGAATAAATAGCAACAAGCACATCTGAAAATGTACATTTCATATCAGTCAATTAAGACAATGTATACAATTAGGCACCATGCACTCTACGTCATCGTGTCCCTCTGCAGTTCTAATGGTATACAGTGATTTGCTGCTCATGATTCAGTGGTTGCCTTGACAGAGGTGACTCAGGGCATGTTCGGTACAGGGGCCCAGTTGAGAGGGGGCAGGCAGGAGGAGGAGACAGAGGAGTGCACTGTAATTCAGAAGGTCGCGCGAGGGCCCGGCGTGAGGAAAGCAAATCGGAAGACATTGTGGGGGTTGTGTTGTGGGGCATAAAGGTAAAGCGCATGGAGGTATGGAAAGCAGGGGCTGGTGAAGGCTGGGGAGCGGGACTAGCATATTGCTATTAGCGCCTTAGTGTTTACGGCTCTCTTAAATGTTTAGTAGGTGTCAGTGGATACATCTAAATGCTTCTCCAGAAGCAGGCACATAAATAAATAAATAGAACCAGTCTCTCTGCTTGACTGCCCTCAGTGTCAAGGTTAAAGAAACATTCCGCCAACATCAATATCCTCAGACAGGTGCTCCAACGTGCATCAGTGAGAGGCACGAGTTAGTGAGACGGCGTGCCAACAGGGCTGCCAGCGTGGTGGTGCGAGAAGCACAGAGGCAAAGGAGGCAGGGGAGGAGCGACAGCAGACGCAACGGGGGGATGAGGAGTGCAGCTCTGCCAGACAAAATTAATGTAGACTATATTGCGAAGACAAAAAAATGGCTAAGGAAACCGCCAGAGATAAGAAATAAAGGAATAAAATAAACTAAAGTAAGGTTAACAGCGAGACAGCCAATGCAGATGTCAAGAAGCTGAAATATTTTGGAGTCGTGAAGGTACCGCTATTCGATGGCTGGCATTCACCTTCACTGTTTAAACATATCTCTGGTGAAGTCCACATGCTTCTCTGGAATTATCTAAACATGAAGTGTTTGTTTCCACAGAAGGATCACCTTGATTTATGTGAAACTATTTAAATACTGCCCTTTAGGAGGTTTAGTAGAATTCTTTGAGATATCTTTAACAGCTGCTTTTGGCCGTTACAGCCCTAGAAGTCCTAGACAGGCAGATAGCATACAGATTAAAAAAATTCTAACTTCCAACTCTAAAAGTTGCACCTAACTCTGCATCAACTCTTTCATTTACATCTTTGATCTGACCTTCATAAAATCTGAAAATTAGCCTTATAAATCTGACTATAGCTATTGCCATTGTACTTGCAGCTCTGGGCATGCACTCTTATGCAGCCCAGCACAGCACATCTTGTCCACCAGATGCCTGGGCTTTGACTACTACAGACAAGCTGAGGGAGCTTCTTTCTCTCAGGAGAAAATGATGGACCTGCTTGTATGAGCACAGCATCAAGATATCAGGATAGAATTCTGGTGACCATCACTGTCACACACACACACACACACTTACACACACACATACATCCCTTAGATGGAGTGGTCCATCTGAGAATGTACTGGCCTCCGAGGAGGAGTGTCGCTGTGTGTTGTTTTATTCATCACAACGTGACTGGCTCCTGACTGCCATTGGCTGCTGGGTGCTTTAATGAGGCCAATAAGAGGAAGTCGGGATTCATATTTCATGGAATATTCCATTCAGCTTCTTTAATGTTTGTCTTCAACCCCAGAGTGCGAAAAGAACATTATCATACGTCACAGTCTGCATAAAATGGGAGTCTTGGAATGACACTGCCACTGTCGCACACATAGTGGCTATCCAGTCAAACTTTAAGCATTTCTGGACATGGCTAGCAGTGATATGGTGAAAGCATCATCTATATATATCATCATCTATATATATATATATCTATACTTGATGGCTTTGGTTTACTGTACCCACTGGAATTGTATGGGTTTGCACCCTCGCTAAGGCAATGATTATCCAATCAGTCCAATTCATTCACTAATGAGCAGTACTGTGCAGCAAAAGCTGTCAACCATTAGAATACACAAAAGCTCTATGAGAACAGCATGCCACAAAAAAGGAAAAATATCAAGGTCAATGACATCAAATCAATGTCATGCATCCAATGAGCAGCCAAAATAACAGTGTTCAGTCTGCCTATGTGGTCATTCTACATAATTAACATTATCAGCAAATAGACAGGCCACCACACCACACTTGTAGTCTACTGCCACTCGGGAATGGGGAATCGTGAACGTTTGAATATGGCCAACAGTTTTCAAACATGTCTCAATAGATCATTTTAATTAAGCAAAAAAGAAGTTAAAAAGCTGTGACATACAGTAGAACATGAAACTGTCCTGTGTGGCTGCTAGTGAGCCAAAGCTAATCTGCGCAGGTTAGCCTGCGGCTGCCCACTGCCCCCCTCCTCCCCTCTCCTCCTCCCCCTCCTTTACCTCCACCTTACTCGCCATCTAATCAACTGTGAATTCCTAATAGACCCTGGCGAGGCAGATGGACTCCCCGAGGGGGAAGACTGTGCCTCTGTCAGCACAGTCTCCCTTCAGGAGGCCCTAGCTCCAGTTCTTTCTAATGCTAACTATATTCCTTCTCTTTCAGAAAGGGGCAACAAAAAATATTGAGATATGAACCGAGCGTGTTATTGTCAAAAAATAGTGATATACTGACGTGAATGTGTTTGGACAGGGGTAGCGGAGGTCTCCAGGGTGGATGAGAGGAGGAAGAGGGTTTTCTTTGTTGGAAACACCGAGTGAATCATAAAGCTTCACATTTAGAAAGAAGCCTGGCAGAGATAGGTTTCAAGACAGCCCCACAGCACCTCGCAAGGTTTAATGGAAGAGGTCAGATGGAAAGATGGAGGGAGATATTAAAAAAAGAAAACAGGAATCTATCTGCCTTATAGGCAGGCCAGAAAGTGAGAGAGATATCTGAGGAAAGAGCCAGACAGACTACCAAATTCAAAGTTGGAGGGTGGGTGAGAGAGAGAGAGAGAGAGAGAGAGAGAGAGATAGAGAGAGAGGTGAAGAGCTTGTAAAATGAATACATAGGTCTCTGGTAAATAACTCAGCATTAAAAGTGAATGGAAGCAAAAGATGCAGCAAAAAAGGGATGTATGGGAATACAGGTTAAGTCCACAAATCTCATAGACAAACAAGAGTAAAGAGAAACAGGGGAACAGGAGGAGATGATAGAAGAAGAAGAAGAAGAGGAAGAAGGGCAACAAAGAGAAAAAAGGAGTTAAAAAAGAGTCTAAAGCAAAGAAGACAGAGGAGGAGCAGGCAGCATCTGTAGTGGAAGAGGCCCTGTCCCAGCCCCATCTACTCACCACTGTTCTGGGTGATGTTGATGTCCACGCGCAGTTCCGGCACGCTGCTCCCAGGGAAGCCCGCCACACAGCTGTAAGTGGCCTGGTCGCGGAAATTCATATCAGCAATCTCAAGACTGCTGGTGAAGGGGGGCATGTCGGGGTCGCTGCGAAGCACCATCAGGCTGCTTGTGGGGTAGATGGGAATGCCATTCTTATACCACGTGTAGTTGACCTTGTCTTGGGGCTGGGCGTCCACGTGGCAGGAGAGCTTGAGGTCTCGGCCTATCTGGATGCTCTCGCTGTCCTTGTTGAGGTCGGGCGTGATCTGGAAGGTGAGGTTCTTCATTGCTGGACAGAGGGCATAGAGGGAGCACAGGGTAAACAATGAACAGTGGGAGAGAATGAGAGACCGTGCAAAACAAATCACTTACTGTAGGAACAGAGGAGACATAGAAGAAGATGCTGACTTAGGAGTGATAAAGTTATGTCCCATTGCAGTGAGGCCTGTAACAATTGGGAAATAAAGTTTCATGCACAGCAATAATTATCTCAAGCAGTGCGAATAAAATTAGAGCAATTATTCAACAAAATTGCCCTTAAAAAAGGATCAATAGAATTGTATGAAAAGCTGACAGGTGGAATTAATGGAAGTTCTAGAGAACAGCAGAGAATGCAGACAGCATATAAACTGAGCACGGGTAATGTTAACGTTTAAGCCGTGTCAGAAACATTTGAGGAAACTGAAATGACTAATTCAGCAGCTCTGTGTCAGTAATGTTCCAGTAAGGTCAGCATTTGGCCCCCTTTTGTTCACTTTACTTATTCATGACACTTACCTGCTCAACTGCTGACTTATACATGAGCCCACATGCTAAGAATAGCCAATTAGCTGAGCGATAACTAAGGCTGTAGTCTAACTAAGGCTGTGTGCCTAATCAAAAGCTTTGAGAAATGCATTTAATTAACAGGAGAAATGCATTTAATTCCTAAGTGCAGATGACCATTTGACTTCTTGCATTAACGCTTGGTGCAGTCCATTTGTTCGAATTTTAATGCCATGCTTTCAGAGTGCTGATCTGAGTGTGTCTATGTGTTAAGATTTTTTTTTTCTCCCGGCATCCTTCAGGACTTTTGCTGAATCATCCCTCATTTGTAATATCTGGCCTGATTTGGACCCGCTGGCAGAGATGAAGTTTAGCATGGGGGCAGAGAGGAGATACGGTTCCAGTGGGACCCAAGAGCCACTGGTGGAGGGAAGATTGTGTATCACTGCCTGTCAGAGGGAGACTTTGAAAAGCCCTTTCAATGCCACTCCACAACAAGTTTAACAGACCAGTGCTGTGTCTGAGACAGTGTGATCACCTCACTTATAGCTACCTTTGAGAAATAGCACACCTATCTACATATCTGTCTACATAGATGTAAAATGATATAATAAGATTGCATTATATGATGTTCTACATAGAGAGCTCACCTACTATAATAACTAATCACATAGTTCTTATGAAAAGCTTGAGTTTAATGAACAGATGTGTACAGAAATGTTCATGTAAAATACCCACATTAGTCTTTTGGGTTCCTGCATGTAGTTGCAGCTTTAGGATTATTTCAGCATCTCATCAACAAGCTGAGCTGCGGAGCTGATGCACAGGCCAGATCTATCTCTGATACACACACACACACACACACACACACACACACACACACACACACACATATACACAAATGGAAGCTTCTAGGCCTCTGGTTCGCACACCTGGCCTTACACAACAGATGCAATTGTAGCCAAGTGCTAGGGTGTGTCTGCATTCAGACGTAAGAGAGAGAGAGAGAAATGGAACAGTTTACTGTGCGTCAGTCCCATCCCATTATGAATGCTTCACTGAGAGGAGAAGGGGGTGGGGGGTAGCTCAGCCACCATATGGCTGGTGGGGTGTGTTCAAACGGATGGCGCCCGTATGCTTCTACCTAGTGACCGCAGATTGGAGCTGGTCGGCGGTAGTGGTGGCGGCAGCAGCAGCAGCGACAACAACGGTTGCAGACACCACCTGTGCTTCGATGACATGCCGAGCCCCATTAACAAAGACAGAAAAAGAAGGGAAAAGAGATAAACAGAGAGAGAGAGAGAGCAAAAACACCTCGGCCGGTCACAAACACACATGGAGTGTCTGCCTGTTCTCTCCATCACTAATTACTCTCCATTCCCGGCAAATTAATTGGAGTAAATAAAGATGATTAAAGACTCTAAAAATAGACTGAACGGCCCGCTGCTGCCGCCACCGCCAATGATGATGGCTTCCTGCAATTGCAGAACATTACAGAAACGCACTTAACCTCTGAGCTTGACACGATTACACAGAGGCGTTGGAGATAATCAGAGATCAACTGCTCTCCGAATGCATAGGCGGTACCATGCCCCACCCCCAGCACAGAATGCTTATGACTGACAGGATACTGTTCTAACAGCCTTTTCAGTTCTGAGCTGCTCTCATCGCAAAACTATGGATATCAAGCTCAAAGATACCTTCCGTTTAAGGGCTGTTTGTATAATATCTCTATATTTAATAAAGCTTAATTGAAAAGACAGATTCATGCAATATTCTCTTTTGCACACACACACACACAGTGGAGCAGTGGAGCAGCATGCATTATAATTCTATGGCTCTTACTTCTAACAATGAGGTTGACGTTCTTCTTGGCTGGGTTGCCCACATTGTTGATGGCAGTGCAGTTGTAGAAGCCTGAGTCAGAAGGCCGGACATTGCGTAGGGTGAGGGACCCACCACGGGCCACCAGTCCCTTGGGTCGGGACCACGTCACCACAGGATTAGGATACCCTGCCGTCACCTGGCACAGCATGGTCACATCTTTGCCTGGGTCCACCACCAGTGTCTCATTTCCAGACAGCCGCAGAGCCGGGGGACCTGGGATAGTGGAGGACAGAGAGAACTGAACTCACAATGGAATGTCTGTGGCATCATAGTTTGCTGGAGCACGGTGACAGACAGGTGGATTTATCATAACAAAATAAACAGTGCAGAATATTTAAGGAATTGGAGACTTGTTTCAACTCTTACAGATCAGAGAACCTAAGCATCCTTTGAACTTTGACGAGTTCTTTTAAAAACTCCAGTCTACTGGAAAAGCATGATGTGAGTAATCACGAGTAGGTTTGTAGAAAAAAAAAATAATGTTCTAAATACAAGTGAGGGAGGCAACTGAAATGTATAATAAAACACCACATTATGCAAAACTCATGATAATATTCTGCAGTGCCGCCTTTGGGCCAAAGAATGAGTAATTCAGCGGTCATTTTTTAATTGAACCATCAACCTTTGAGATACTAACAGACAATGGCAAGGCCCAAGTGCTACAGATAAGAGGCATTTAAGCACTTATGGGAAAAAAATAAAATTAGCACGACTTGCTCCCAGACTAAATAATAACACCCGAGAGCACACGCACACACACACTCACCATAGTTAGCTGTAGTATAAAAGAGATGAAAGGGTTGTGGCCTCATAGACTCAAAGAACAATAGCATAATCAAATACATCCTCAACAAAACAAGAGAAACAATGCCTGGAGCTGTGTAGTGCTGTTCAGGGGAGTGTTTGGAGAATCCATAGTCAATTCTACTAATCTGGGCATGTACATGGAAAAAGCCTGCAAAATTTTAGTAATAATTTAATTTAAATTTAAATTAAATTAATTTAATTTAATTTAGTAATTTAGTAATACTACTGAGTAGTAGTAATCATTTAACAATATTAAGTTGGTGTCTCCAAAAGCATGAGTTTAGACTTAATTTAGACAAATAGACTGAATCGAAGAAATGAAAGTGACAATGTATGATTTGGTGTGGCACACAGAACTGTTTTATCTTTGTCTGAGTTTCAAAAACAGCCCTCCTGAAAAGAGCAAAATGCCCTGATATTCGAGGGGGTGAAATGTGTGTGTGTGTGTGTGTGTGTGTGTGTGTGTTGGGAGCAAGCTGGACAGAGATCGATAGGAGCCTGTCGACCTGAACGCATCATGCACAGAGGGCAAGTGAGAGAGAGGAGAACAAAGGACTGTGGAAAAGGGACACAGAGAAAGAGGAGATGAGGTTGGGCCTAGAGTGAAAAAGAAACACTTCCAAAAGGACATTAATCATCTGTGGAACTGGTGAACCACTGTATACACACACACACACACAGAAATGTCCTGAGGGGCTATGAGAGACAGAGAACACACACATGCTGTATAACACATTGAAACACACACGCACAAACGCACACACACACACACTTCTTCACAAAGAGTTCAATACCACAGTGACCCACAGAAGGCATGTACTCACACAGACACACAAAGACAGACTCACATGTGAACCAATGTCACGCATGGATAACCGAAACAGCAACAAGAGACAAACCACCAACCACCAACATTCTCAACTCTAAAAAACAAGTTCAAAAAAAGAACATTCCTGCCTTTTAAGGCGTTGGCAACAAATCACAAAATGGAAGGGGTCAGAGATTAATGCAATTAAAACTCACACCTCATATGATTTCTCCACCATCAACATCTTTTTAAGAAATATATTTGCTGAAAAAATATTGCTGGGTAGCACTTAGAACACTGACTAATTTTCCCAAATGAGCTCATTAAGGGAGCGTGTGATGAAGAAGCACTATACATGGCTAATAAGAATTACAGCAAGGCTCTTTACCGTTTACTCCTTGGCCTTCATTTGCAAAATGAAATTATTACTAAAACATCATACCATTTCCCTTACAAATATTTGGTATTTAATTACCAAACATAGTTATGAAGACAGCAAATTTATCTGTCATCCCTTACTCTCATCACAGATATCTGTGCTAACTTTCACTTGTAACCCGTCATTCTCATGTTATGCAACTATAGCTTCTATTGATGAGCCCATTTATGCATTGGTGTGTTACATGAACTAAATTATGGATGAACACAAGAACAAAAATCAAGGCCTTTGGTTAGACTTGATTGGTGTGTAGCAAAGCTTTTTTTCTCATGTCTGCTTTATCGGTTTCAAGGACTGACCATGCCATATTGACCTGCTGTCTAGCCTCATCCATTAAATTGCATTCGGCTAACAATCCTCATGGAACCTTCACTGTAGAAGTGGTCAGACCTAAACATCATGCCATCATCTTATTGGCCTTACGGTGTCTGTGTGACTGTGTTAGTGAGTGAAAATCTTACACGTGTGTGTGTGTTTGCGTGCATGTGTTTGTGTGTGTCTGTGCGTGTGGCGAGTGCGTACATATATGTGTGTGTGTGTGTGTGACAGAGAACGAGGTTGAGAAAGAAGGAGTAGCATTGCCTTTAGCTCCCAAGCTTCACCCAAATCCTCAATGATCCTTGAGCAGTTTCCACCATGCTGGAACATAAAGCTTAGGCCTTTGTGACCACAGTTTAGCTCTGGGTCACAAACTCTTAAAGCAATAATAAAGAAGATCACAGGAGCATCACACATCACAACACACACACACACACACACACACACACACACACACACACACACACACACACACACAAAGACTCACTCACTCGCTCACAAATACACATTCACTCACAAATACACGCACATACAAAAAAACTCATAGGAAGATGAACACTAATATTTGCACACACAATAAAGAACAGGCCTAAAGAGACCAACTGAAAGAAAGACAGACTTAGTGAGGAGCATGAGGAGGAGGAAGAGTAAGAGACAGTGGGAGGCCTAAGAGTAGCAGGGGAGAGAGAGTGAAGAGACACAGAGGGACTGGGTTGCGAAGCTGGAATGGGTTGCGAAGAATTATCACTTCAATTTCCTGTGGAGCCGGGTGGCAGAAGCAAACGGGTCAGCTTTTGGTTGTCCAAGAGTAATAGGATTGATGTGTGTACGCGCACACACAAACACACACACACACACACTTCATTTCTGTGTTTTACAGTGACTCCCGCTGCCTGTAAGTAACGTTATATGAGAGAGCGTCAGAGAAAGAGAGCGATCAAGATCAGACAGAGAGGGAATGAGCAAGGAAGGGAAGAGGAGAGTGCAGGAGGGAGAGGAGGAGAGTGAGGGAGGAGGGGAGCGAGGGAGGAAGTAGTACGGGGGAGAATAGAAGGGCTTATTGCAGGTTTGGTGCACTCCATTGGCCACTGGAAAGAGAGCAGTGGAGATAGAAACAGGCCTTATGGGAAACAATGTGGGGAAAGTGCTTCGGAACAAGCAGCGGTGGCAACTATAGCACCGGAGGACAGGAGAGAAAGAATTACTTTCACACTTCCACTGGGGAAAGAGAAAAAAGAAAGGGAGAGGGTTAGATAGATGGATAGAGGGATAGAGAGAGAGAGAGAGAGAGAGAGAGAGAGCAAGAGAGAGAAAATATGAAATGAAGAGGCAAAGCACAGGACAATTATCAGAGGAGCTCGGAAAACATCCTGAAGCAGACATGCGCATCCGTGGTGGTACGCAGCAGAGAGGTGTCTTAAACAGCACTATTAAACTATCATGGGGCAAAGAGAGACACGACATGAAGAAAAGTGAATAAAAAATCCACAGAGAGAGAGAGAGAGAGAAAGAGAGAGAGACAGAGAGAGAGAGAGATAAAGAGAGAGAGAGAGAGAAAGAGAGAGAGAGAGAAAGAGAGAGAGAGAGAGAGAGAGAGAAAGAGAGAGAGAGACAGAGAGAGAGAGAGAGAAAGTGGGAAAATGAAATGGAGGTAATAACACACAATCTTTTTCTCAGGGCGCAGATGACAAGTACACTAAAGCACTAGTGTAGTTTTGTGAGGGGACCTGTATATTTTAAACTAAGAGTCTAATTGTGTTTTTTATATTGTCTCAATGCTTTGGACTTTTTTTCTTACCCCCTGAAGGCCAATTTAAGACTTATTATAAAAGAACTCTGAGCAGCAGTTAAACTTTTAAAATATTGAGAACTGTTAGAACAGATAAAAAAACCCTAATGCTGCAGTCCCGGCACTTATCTGTTGAGTCAGATCCTGCTATTCTCATGGACATAACCTGCTGATTGTGAGCTATGGAGGACTATTAATTCTCATTATTTAATTTCTGAGAATATATTTAAAAGAAAAAAAAACTTTAGTAAAATATAGACCATTTCAAAGATTCAAAAATAAAAATAATGCTTGAAAATTCAAGACAACCTATGGAAAGTTTAAATAGAAATCCTGTGGGAATGCTAATAACCAAACTCTCTCAAAGCAGTCTATACAGGACACATCATTGCCTGTGTTAAGGATCAAACTGTGTAGGGAAATGCCACAACCTGCAGTGTTTTCATCTCTTGTTTGAGGTCTTCTACACTGGGGCGGTTCTCACACACTTCAATCAAAGCCACTTTATAGCTCTGACAGCGTGCAGAAAAATGTCCCACACCCACCCTCCTGCTCCTGGATTAACGAGAGACTGACAGAGCCAATGGATGACATGTAATTAGCGGCAAGCGATGTAGGACACGACAACAACATCATTAGCCGCGGCAATTCATCGCAGGTGATTTAACGGTGTCAATTAGCGGCGTTAAATAAATCGGTCCACATGGCGTAGTGCGGTATGTGGTGTGTGTGTGTGGCGTGGCACAGCGCACAGATGGCTTGTCATCGGATAGTATTATAGAGCTGCCTTCCATCAAAGCCAACAAGTGGCTAGGACTCTGATGGAGAGGGGGGCTAGCAGAGGCTTGGATCTTGAGAGTGTAGATGTATGTGTGTTAGTGCAGGACTGGGTGTGTGTGTGAGCGTGTGTGTCTGTATGTATGTGTGTGTGTGTGTGTGTGCGTGTGTTGTTTTAACAGCATTTCTTGTGCTTTGCATAAGTGCACTGTTGTTGGTTTTTTTTCCTGTTTCTCCTATCTGTGGTGAATTTGTAAGCAGTTAGGGTGGTAAATGTCCTTCCCCAAGGGGAAGTGCTGTCTGTGAACACACAAACACACTAGGACAATCACACACACAAAAATACTCAGACAAACACACAGAATACCAAAGACACAGAGACACACGCATGGCAGCATTCACAAAAGCAGGAAGCAAATCCACCCTCCTCACACACACACATATAAGCACACACACACACAAGCACAAATGTGCAAAATGCACAAACTCACCTTACACACAGATGCAACTCATTAATTCTCATTACACCTGATGGTGTATTAGCAATCAAAATGGAGTCAGCTGAGTAGGAGGGATGGCAGCTGTGGGCTGTGGCTAATAGCGGTGTGTGTGTGTCTGCACGCGCGCATCTTTTGATCAATAGGAGATATGCTCCTTTCCTCTTCCTGCTCATTAGGCCAGCCGAGCCGAGCCCCCGTGCTGCCCGCCTGGGCTTTAAATCAAAGCTAGATTGGGTGGCCACTGCTGCTGCGCCGTGCTGCCCAGAGGACAAGGACAGACATTGGGAGACATGGTGATGGGGAGGGGTGAGGCGTGACCTTCCCTAGATGGAGAGGGCAGGGGAGGCTTGTGTTTAAGATGGTGAGAACAGCCTCAAGAGAGTTGGTGAGTGAATTAAATGAACAAACAAATGAATGGACAAACTAATGGATGAACAAATAAGTACATGAAAATTACTTAAATTATTATTCATTATTATTTAAATGAACTAATGGCCAAACAATCAAACGAATGAATGAATGAATGAATGAATGAATTAATGAATGAGTAAATAAAGCTAGCTGTTACTTCATCCTTCAGAGGTCTGGACACTTGTACAGTATCACGAGGGGGTTGGGATCGAATGAAAGAGATTCTGAGACAGGCAGGCAAGCATTAACTCAGACACAGATCCAAACACACTCTATGTGCACTATGTGCTGTGTATGTGCAGTACAAGCATGTGTTGTATGTACACACACACACACAAACAGACATGAGGACATGATGTACACATGATGTCTTATGTCTTCAGTTATAGAGCAGTTTGGATCTGCTTTACGTGTTATTAAGTATGTAAAGACAGTGACTTGACTTGGCTTGAATTCTGAGCATGCATGGTTGTCAGACCAAGAACTGGAGGGTGACGACACCACGGTTGCCGAAGCGACACGGATGAGGCCTCGCGACATCTCTAACTAGCTGCGCACTATCGCCAGAGGGGGGAGAGAGACAGGCTCTGGCAATTAGGCCACGGCCAATTACAGTGAGCTAATAGTCGAGGCCCGCGCACGGGACAGAGGGGAGATTAACACTGCTAAATGACGCATTCAGAGTCCTTAAGCAGCCCATGATTAGCTCAGGCACTAACGGATGCCATTAAGCCATCCCTTGAGAGGTGTGGAGTCACACATTGTCCTGTGTGTCTGCACATCTGTCTGTGTGTGTGTGTGTGTGTGTGTGTGTGTGTGTGTGTGTGTGTGTGTGTGAGTGTGTGTGTGTAAAAGTGTGTGTGAGTGTGTGAATTGTGTATAGGTGTGTGTAGTGTGTGTTGTCTGCAGAGGGGGTTTATCTGGGTGCACAGCCTGCCCACAACCATGTGAAGAATTGCTCTGTTTGGGTGTTGAGCGCATTATGATGTTTGACAAAAAAAAAGCTCCCAGACATATGCTCATGAATACAGCCCTTCACGCCCCTGAAAATCTCACTTATCTTATGGCTTTTGCCACTGGTAGGAAGTAAAAACAACAAAAAACATTTCAAGATGTTTTCAGCACTTTTAACACCAACCAGCCCAAAAAAAAAACAAATCAACAAATCAGTCTTAAATGTGAGCATTCAGATGTGTATGTGTGTGTGAGTTGCAAACATGTATAACAGACTCAAATAGCCTGGTGAGCATCCCGATCGAGGCTTTGCAAGCCCTCTGTTATTTTATGGGGGGGATTTGGTGCATGTCTTCAAGGCGGACGAGCCGGCTTCAATACCGCTGGGGGATTATGATCCGAAAATCAATCAATCCCTCACTGTCAATTGGAGGCGAATCACTCACGGCAGCCTGACCTACTTAGAAACAATCGCATTGAGAGTGGCGAGCCATGCCACAAGGACACTGGCAGAAATAGCCTGACACCTTTCTATTACATAAAACCATCATCATTAAAGGGAACACGCAGGCAGACACAGAGAGAGAGAGAGAGAGAGAGAGACACTAACACACTTAAAGAAACACATACAAATATACACACACAGAACAATACCAACGTATAGTCTGGAGAACAGAGACACATGCACTCCAGACACACTGCCTCCGACTCCTCGCTCTCATTAAAGGGCCCGAGAGTCAAACGAGAGAAACGTCCAATTAAATTTTAATACAAAGTTTTAACTTGGCTGTCCAACTCTCACAAACACTGGGACCTACTACCAATCTGACACTCAAGAAAAACACTGCTTCAAGCTGTTAAACAAACTGTAAAGGCAAGCTTCTCCACGGAAAGGATTTGGCCCTAATCTGTGCCAGACTTCAGCTGAAACAATGAATGAATCCACACACAGCAAAAGAAATACTGTCTATGGAAAGAGCGCTCCAAAAGCGCTCCAACACCAAAAAAAGTAACAAAAAGACGATCAACCTTCCTAGCAAATGAACTTTTAAAATCATATCTATTCAATCACCCAGCCAATAATGATGGGGAGAGCATGGTGTGTATCGTGTGAAAGAAAGAGCAACAATGCTGCAAGGCACACTGCAAGATGTGACCTGACCTTACTGAACTACATCATGAAGCCAGATCATATAGCACAAACAATGTAATGTAATGCCTGGAATCACTCCAGCAGAGTATTGTGTTTTGATAGCTCACAGTAAGCTGATAATAAATGCTGGTCTATGGAACTCATTTAAAACAAGCTGGGTGAAAGGGGCAACAGTGCATGAAGGTTGCATTGGCAATGCAATTGATCTGACAAACGGATGAACTGATTTGATAACAGAATTATGAAGCATGTACATCTCTTTATTTATGGACTATTTGTCTGAGAAAGGCAAGACAGCACCAGCAGCACATGATGGCTGATCAGCTGACATGACAAGCATGTCCTGGGTGCTCTAGTTCTTATTAACAAAAAATAATAGATTTTAGTTTGGGAGCGTATTCCCTTGTATGCTCTGTCAAACTGTCATTATTTGTTTGGTTACAAAATCCAGCACCAGACTCAAGCATATATCGCTTTGATAACACAACAGCATCCAACCATAGCTCAACTGTTGAACTGTTTCTGGACTATACTCTTTGTGTGAAGAGTCAGTCCACACAGTCTCCATCACAGAGCAGGAGAGTGAAATGAGATGGGACCTCCCAGCAGCGAGGATGCTGTGTCGACAATTTACAACAGGCGCGCCGCATTCAGACAGAACAAGTCGCCGGGAATGTAAATAGTTGCGGTCTTGCAAAGGGGAAAAAAAGAATGTGCCGGGCCTTCCTTCAACCACAGGGAGGAAAGCTGCACGAGGAAATGAATGCAGGGGGTAAGCGCTTGTGAGGGTTGCTGCCGCACCACAACGTGCTTCACTGGTCTGAAAATACATCTCATTCCTCATTTCCTGCATGAGCTCTGTGTCTATAGATCCCCCTCTCTGTCTTATGGGCCACTATGGATTGTGGGATTTGTAGTCTCAGCTTGTGGCTGCCTATTAATTCAATTCAATTCAATTCAGTTTTATTGATACAGCACCTTTTACAATAGTATTGTCTCGTGGCACTTCACAAAAGGAGCACCCGAGAGCAGGGGAAACACACTGTTAATCTGGACATCCTGTCCACAGTGGTTGAGAGGGTAAAAGTCATTTCATAAGGCACACACAGAGTAGCTTGTTAATGTTTGTCTGTTTGGTTGATGTTGTGAAAATGCATAACCCCAAACATGTGTTTGTTTATGATGGAGCATAAGTGTGTGTGTGTGTGTGTGTGTATGTGTGTGTGCATGTGTGCATTTGTGCCTATTGTAAGTTTGTCTCTATGCATTTAAGGAAGAACATGTAGCCCTGTGTGTGTGTGTTTGTGGTCATAAATGTGAGTACACAAGTGAGTATGTTGTCTGTGTGTGTGTGTGTGTGTGTGTGTGTTACCGGGGAGGGATCTGCTGTGGGTGGAGATGAATAGCTCAGCCACTGGGCTCTGGTCTGGCCACAGCAGCAGTGTTGGATTGATCGTGGTGTAACAGCAGCCCAGTATTGATGGAGTGCAGCAAGAGAGGCCCATCGACCGCCAACCAGAGAGGGAAAGGCACACCGGCTCGACCAAACCACCTTATTCCCATCCCCTCACTCTCTCCTTCTCTTCCTCCCATTCTCTCGCTCTCTCACTTTTCCTCTATCGCAAACTTAGCTCTCAATCTTCTCCTTTCCTCTTAGTCTTCCTATGACTCCACTGTCTCATTCTTTTTTCCCTCTCCTATTCGCTCTCCCTGTCTGTCTCTCTCTCTCTTGGTCTTTCCACAACTTTAAGTCTCACTCACACATTCTCTCCATCCATCTCTCTCTCACACACAATCTTTCTTTTTTCCTCTAGCTAAAGTCTCCTTCTTCTCCCTTCCCTGCAGAAGGAGAGTGCGATGTGTGTGTGTGTGTGTGTGTGTGTGTGTGTGTGTGTGTGTGTGTGTCGGCCCTGTTGTGAATCTCTGTGCACTTCTGACTTACAGTAACAGCTGCATGTGGTGTGCCTGGCTGCACACCCCTCTCCACGGCTCTAAACTTGAGGGGAGGTTTTTCATTGTGTGTGTGTGTGTGTGTGTGTGTGTGTGTGTGTGTGTGTGTGTGTGTGTGTGTACATGACTTCATGATTCCTTCATGATTCATTTACAACTCTCCCCTTGTTTTCTCGGCTGCTGTATAATTTACTGGCAACAAATTGTGTGCCCTGGAGAACACCAAGAGAGGACCAGTTTTAAAATTTGAAAACGGCACGTTAAGCTAATTGGGTAGAAGGAAACCTAATGTGGATGACAGTCATACCACAGCTGTGTGTGTGTGTGCGACTGTGTATGTGTGTCTGTGTTTGTAAGTGTGTGTATGTGAGTGAGTGAGTGAGTGAGAGAGATAGAAAGGGAGAGAGAGAGAGATTCTGTTAAAGTCACTCTGTAACTCTACTTTAAACAAAGTTTTTAATTTACTTTCATATCTCATCCGCTAATCAAACTGTATGTGTGTCATTGAAGTTTGCTGAGCAGACTGAAATAATTTATCAGTAAACAAAGCAGCTGTGTTATACCGCGGTACTGCAGCATCCTCTTTCAACTCTCCATCCTTCTATTCTCTCTCCCTTTTCCACACACGCATAATAGACACGATCCAGAGAATATCATCATATATTTTATATGAGGTGAAGCCATTTCATCTTACACTGTAAAATATGACTTACGGGGTCTTTAATAACTTGTTAGTTAAAGTACTGGTTTTAAATAAGAAATTATATCCGAGACTTGCAGATCCTTTCTGATGATGGTGGAAGAATGAAGAATGGATGGTAAATGGACTGCATTTATATAGCGCTTTTCTACTCCTACGAGTACTTAAGGCACTTTACAGTGTATGCCTCACATTCACCCATTCACACACATGCACTCACACACCGGTGGGGGAGGCTGCCATGCAAGGTGCCAACCTGCCACCAGGAGCAATTTGGGGTTCAGTATCTTGCTCAAGGACAGTTCAAAGTGCTCTCATCACTGTATTTCTAGAAATGGGTCTCATGATCATGGCTCAGCAGAAGGAAGAACGCTATGTTTATAATCAAGGGTGGTTATGCGGATTTTATGCGTGACACAGCAAGGTCAAAGCTCGAAATACTCCAGGTCACTGAGAAATAGGGGTGGGGTGGGGGGGTGGGTGGCCTTCTCCGCAAGCCCTGAGAAACACGGCTGCCACGACCATGGTCTCTTAGCAACGACGGTGGGCCGGGAAAGCGACATTGAATTATGATAATCACCTGAAAGGGAAGCTCGCTCTTTCTTTGGGCTTCTTTTGACCTTCATCAGGCAAACACTGAAAGGCAGTTAATCGGCCCCTGTTTTGAGTTGCACAATGCCATCGATTGGACAAGCGCACAGTGCAAGGGACAGAAACAAAAAACAGTCAGAATAGACTCAAGTGCCTACACCAAGGCCTTTTTCTTCTTTTTTTTTCTCTCTCATTCCATGTCTTTCAGCCCTGATTACTTCATTCCACAAAACTGCAGCATGCTGAAAATGAAAGTAGAATCTAGGGAGGTGGTTCTATTGTGTCTGATAACTTCAAAAAGAGACATTAATATAAACTTCTTATTTTCATCTTAATATTGTTTCCCAAACAATGTTCAATGTTGCATTTTTCGGGTGGTGGAACCAGGTACACATATGAAGTAATAATTGAATTTGTTTGCTTTGTTTGAGTGTAGTATGTGCATCCATTTTTGTGAGCATGAGCACTATGTTTGGGCATGTGCTTAGGATAGTGAGAGAAAGAGAGGAGTTTGTGTGTGTGTGTGTGTGTGTGTGCATATCTCCAGGGTATACCAGCGATGCTGTCACTCTCGAGTCATCGCATCTCCCTTCACAATTTCACACCAGCCGTCAGATGCGAGGGAGAGTGTAAGGGGCCAAGGCTCATGAAAGGAAAAGTTTTTTCACTCTCTCTCTTTCTTTCTGTCTGTCCCCTTCTCTGTGTCTCTGCTTAACACATAGCCACCACACTGAATAATTCACAGTGATAATTCCAACACGAAGACAAAGAAGACTAACCAAATGTTATATTTATGAAAAATCTGTCATTTCTTAGTTTCTCATAACTTTACAAGATGGCCTGAGTGTGTGTGTGTGCGTGTGTGTCTGTATGTCTGTGCGTGTGTGGTTTAGATCTGTGAGGTCACAGACCCATTCTTTCAGGGTCTGACCTTTAAACTCTGACCCAACAGGAAAAAGGCAAATAGCCTTTTGAAAGGTAATGAGATCACTACAGGTTCATAGGTGAAGCTTACTAAAAAGCATAACCAAGCTGGCATCTATAGGATGAATATATTTAGATGTATCCATTTCAAATAATATGTAGTTTGCATATAATTTGCAACCCCCCATTTCCATTATACAGTATAGCAGCTTTTCCTTCCCATGCTAGTTCTTGGACTGTAATTTACATGGACATGGACAAAAATATGTGGACGATGTGAACATCCAGCCATTAAAGAGAGATTTCAAAAGATGTATGTCATGTATGTTTAAAATGGTGTGTGTGGGGGCTAACTCTATAATCTTCTGAAAGTGTGAACTGAAGGATCTAGAAGGATTGTTGTGGGTTGCAAGGGTCATTCAAGGATCCTGTAGCCGGGGGGCGGTGTAATAATCCATCTCAGTGGGGGAAGAGATGAAGGGCGAAAGGGGGCTTCCGATCGGTAAACACCACCAAGGGTGCATCGTCGCCATGGAACCCACCACGAGCAAAGTTCGCCGCAGTGGCAGAGACGCACTGACAGCGTTGTCAATGGTAACACACAGAAGCACAGAGAGGCAGAGACACGCCGATGCCAGACAGAAAGACGGCATGACAGAAAGAAGGAGACAGAGAGAAAGAATAGGAAAAAAAAGAGACAGATGAGAGAGAGGATTGAGGGGAAGAGTGCATGACAGGTGTATTCCAGCTGACAGGATGCCATGAGACCTCATCCACAGAGACATGAGAGAGAAGAGAGAGTGTGTGAAGGACACACACACACACACACACACACACACACTCACAAACACAGACACCCACATTCAGAGTCTTTTATAAGGGGTGAATCAAAGACAGACTGAAGAGAAATCTAAAACAGAAAGAATATGAAATTAGAAAGAAAGATGAGTTTATTGCCATAAGTGTCTCAAAGACTGACCACAAAAAAAAGATCAATCAAAAAATGTCTATTACTGAGATTAAGACAAATCACAGAGGCACAGTGGTATTTAGTACCATCCCACATTACATCAATGTAAATCAATCACTCAATCAATCAATCAATCTATCTATCTAGTTCTCTATCTGTAACAGGGAGAAAGGGGGCAGAGAGATCATACTCACTGGTGGCGTTAGTGAGGTGGAAAGTGACAGAGGTGTCGGGGATGTCACAAACATTCCGCACTGACACCTGGCATGTGTAGTTGGCATAGTCCTGCGGCCTCAGGTTCTTCAGTTTCAAGACTTTGGTCTCACCCTGCATGCAAAAGCATACACACATGTGTCCACACACACACACACACAAATACAAATTCCATGACAAATGTCTGATAAATGGCTCAAAGTCAGAAAGGAAAGCTGAGATTTAACAGCCAGAGAAGAATAGTAGGTGGTCAAATACAGGCTTTCCACCTGAAACAGCATCTCCAGCAGCTTTAGTAACTTATGATCAACAATAGGCTTGACTCAAGTTAAAAGACACTTTGGACATCAATCACACAGCCTATTAAATTTTTCATTTCAGTAAGTACTTTAGCTGACATGGCAAATCTATTCTCAATCCATAATTTATTTTACATTCCACTAGGACGGACAATCTCAGTTAAACACCCTATGTTGGTGCTGGACCATATGAAAGTGTCTAAATGATAGTAAGCCGTTACAGAGATATTGTGGGCTGACTTCTACTTAAGATGCAAGAGCAAGGACAGCAGCGGAGCATGGCACAGCTGACAGTTTAGCATGGTGGAGAAAGAGACGGGAAGCAGGGGAGACAGGAGCGTGAGGGAAAGGCCTGCGATGTTACTGTCACTGTCATATATTAGTGAGACAGCCAGAGAAAGGGAGCTGGCATAGGGACAGCATCTCTCTCTCTCTCACACACACAAACTCTCTCTCTCTCTCTCAATCTATCTCTATATCTGTGTGTGTACCCTATGTGTGTGAGCATGTGTGTGTGTGTGTGTTTGAAAGAGATGGGTGGGGGTGCATATGTGTGTATATCGGTGTGCGTGAAAGAGATGGGTGGGGGTGTGTGTGTGCGTGTGTGACGGAGAACAAAGTTAGACAGGCTACGAATGTGTATGTGTGTGTGTGAATAAAACATTGTGTGTATATGTGTGTGTGTGTATGTGTCTATGGGCATTCAAGAGAGTAAAAAGAGTAAGAGAAAAGAGCTGGATTCATGAATGCCCACATTCTGTGCTTAAGGGTGAAAGCCATCCAGCAAATGAATGATCTTTAATATAATACATTATAAAACCATCATGTCACCCCCACCCCACCACCACCATCTAGCTCTCTCATGCTCCATCCACCACCCACTCACTCACTCACTCACTCTTCATCCAGCCCTCTCCCCCCCACACACACACACCCACACACCCTCCTCTCCGTCTCCGAGTGTAAGTCCAGCTTTAATAACGCTTTACAGATTCTGATTGTATGTGTGAGACCCTGTTCCTGCCTGCCTGGTATGCACAGACCACAGAATCTCTCGAATAAATCATCCACTTCTACACGTGGAGAAGAGGCAGGAGAACAACGGCACTTCCCTAGAGGGCACTGCATCAGAGGCGAAGGCAGAGAACCCAATGGAAATGTAGCTCTAAAGGTCTTATTTATGCACTGATCAAAAGAGAATTTGGTGGGATTTCTGCAGGTTTAAGTCTGAGCTTTGTAAAGAGAGTAGCGTGACTAGCTGAGACCGGTGTGGTCTTCAGCTAGTCAGGCTACTGTGTGCTTTAAGCTTTAGGCAAGATCTTTAGCTATTCACTCTAATTTCTTTTGTGGAAATGTGGTTCTTTTGAGGACTTCATGAACCTTCATACATATAGCAATTTGCATTGTATAAGCTACAGAACATGTGTGAGCACGAGTGAGTGTGTGTGTGTGACTTTTATCTGATCATAGTTTGCGGCAGTGTTAGTCTCAGTGTGTTTGTGTGTGTGTTATGTTGTGTGTGCTGCAATGTACTACAATGTACGGTTATGCTTCATATGTATCTGTGTTTGTCTTTGTGTGCGTAGCGTTACACAGTGTGTACGTTGTTCAATCACCTGGGTGTAGAGCGGCTCATAGATGTCAATCCCCTGGTCTTTGTTCTGCTCGATGAGGCGGCTGCCTCTCTTCCAGATGAAACGGGCGGGTGGGTTGGAGTTGACCGTACAGCGCAGGAATACAGCCTTCTCATGGTAATAGCTCCCACGCACGTCACTGATGGTCTGATGCACCGTCAGCAGAGGCTTATCCAAGTCTGCACGCACACACACACAAACACACACAGAGACAGAGTCCTGCTTAGTGTTTGGTTCTTCCTGTGTAAACAGTGGAGAGTCAAGTATTAGTATCCTGCTGTATCTGTCTACAGATGAATCCACCTTTTTTCTGGAAGTGGAAATCGTTGCACAGTTGGACCTGTCTACAGTTCATGCAGCTTTCCTGTGGTTGGCTGCCCAGTAGCCCCATGCACTGTCAGCGCACAATCAGGACAAGCTCAAAGCCAAAGATTAATCTTAAAAGATTTATCTTGAAAGAGGTAGCTGGTGATTTCTGATAAAAGTCTGGAGAAGACAGCTACTTGTAATTTCAGACATGTTTCCCTCCACCCAATTTTTTTTTTCTTTTTTTTGCTTTGCCAGTTTTGACTCCATAAAAAAGAGTGATTTCCTTTGATCCAAATGGAAGTGTCAGAGCACTGTGATGTTTCCATAGCAATCATGAATGCGCACAAGATGAGAAGCAAACACCTGAGGACCACTTTTTTGTTTTGCTTTTGTTCAGCAAAGAGGAGCAGAAAGTCTGGGCTCACAAAAACAAAATTGTGTTCAAGAGATTCACTCACTCAAAAGATCCCAATCCCAAACCCTAACTTTCTTTTTAACAAATTGTTTAAGTAAGGAACATTCAAAGTAAAGGATGTTCCACCTCTGACATATCCTATCCTTTAGAAAATCCCAGGCGCTTTAGTGGCTTGTAGCAAACCAAGGATAAGTCCCTGCACCCACCTCCTACACTCCCTCTGGAAACATGTCCTGTAAAATTGGACACAAGTCCAGTCCGATAACATTACAGTGTCAGTCAGTGTTTTATTTAATAACTTTACACTAAGGGCTGCTGTTTTCTTGATCATACAGCGTGTAATACTTCACTGTGGATGAGGGTGATGGTGTGTGAAAGAGAAAGAGAAAGAGAGAGAAAGAGAAAGAGAGAGAGATGAAGAGTGAAAGTCTTGTTAGTGGGCCCTGTGAAGAGGAGGCCAGAGGAGGTGCTGAGTCAGCGCCACCTGTGTCTCTCCCAGGGCCTGGGCTCTATTAGTCTGACCAGTGGCTGACCTGCTGTGTGGTCAGATCAATGGGCCAGAGCCTTGAGCCCCAGGCACACAGGCAGAGAGGCTACACTCAGCTGGCCTCTAACAATACACAAATGGGAGAAAGAGAGAGAGAGAGAGGGGGAGAGGGAGAGAGATAGAGATAGAGATTCTCTTCAAGTTTTATAAACGCATTTTACATCTAGACTCTTTCTGTTATCGTTGTCTAAGTTCTGTATTTGTCTATTCTGTATGCTGTTTGTAATAATTGACTAGGCAATACAATTATCTGGCACACCTATACAATTAAATTAGATTACTGCATTAACTGAAAGAGAAAGACAGAGAGAAACATTCAGTTTCCCAGTGTATGCAAACCAGTATATCTAAACATCTGACACTCCCACAGACACACACACACACACACACAGACACAGACACACACACACACACACACACACACACACAAAGAAGATGGGAGCCAGCACCTGATTGGATAAGGGAGACTGATAGTAGATAATGATGAGATGTCTATGAGTCACCTTATTAGAGCACTGGAGCGGAACAGTCTAAGAGAGAGGTGACGAGTGGATTTCTCTCTCTCTCTCTCCTCATCGTCTTTATGCTCTTCCTCTTCCTCTTTTTCTACCTCTGTGTCAGCTTTTCTTTCTCCCAATTTCTCTCTCTTACTCTCTCCATCTTTACCTCCCACCATCCCCTTTTTGTGCTCATTGTCTCAGCCAAAAACTGTCTCTCTTACACACACGCACACACACACACACACACACACACACACGCACACACACACACACGCACACACACACACGCGCACATACACACGCGCACACACACACACACACACGCACCCTCTTTCTCTATTTCTCTCCCTGGGACTTGTCTCACCTCTCCAGTGTGAAGAGAAGGGAATGGGAGTGAAAGACTACTGGTCGGGTGTGGGGAGGGCTGGGTTGCTGCACTGTGATGCAGCCAGGCCTAATTGGCACATTGACAACTCATCCTGTTCCGTCACGCACGCTACATCTTATCTCATTTAACTGTCACCCTCACTACACATTCACACACACACACACAAAACACACACTGCGTACGTGAGCGTGAATACACACATGCACACACACACACGCACACCTAGAACAGGCTCACACGAAGCATACACACATATTTACACTCACAGACACGTACACATGGAGAGCCTCTGTGTGCCCACCGTGTTCTCTCTTCCTTCCAGTCATTACTGAACACTCACATCTGTGGCTCTTTACTTACAGCACAAGAAAACAGACCATTTGGCCAAATGTGGCTTTTCATTCTCCAACTAAGTCCTGATTGTGCTCAACCGTTACTGGGGTTTCATGGGTGTGTGTGTGTGTGTGTGTGTGTGTGTGTGTGTGTGTGTGTGTGTGTGTGTGTTGGGGCAGGGACAACTGACCACCAAGTAGGCCAACCTCACAGTACATGCAGTCTAAACAATGGCATTTAACTCATTTCTATGAACCCTAGGTACAGGGTAATAAAGGTGGTTCAGTTGTGTATTTCAGCAAAGCATAACAGAAAACATGCCAGCGCTGAAACATGTGTGGTTTGCGATCACAGTGAGGTCACAGCCATAGTGGAAAAGCACAGAGCTGCCTTTGACCTGAAACACTTGACCCAGGGGAGGCCTTGTCACACTGGGTGCATTGCTATTTATATAGTGAGAGTGTGTGTAAGCTTGCATGTTGGAAGAGGAGTGTGTGTGTGTGTGTGTGTGTGTGTGTGTGTGTGTGTGTGTGTGTGAGGGGTGTGAAAGAGGGAGGTGTGAAATTAATGTAACTCTGACTCCCTTGGTTTAGGCCACAGCTGTCTTGTGTTTTCAAGTGCAAAGTGGGGAAGTGGCAAATATGGACAAGAGGGAATACAGCATACAGCACCTGTCACAACCATCCGTCTCTCCCCTCCACTCACCTCTTTCCTTTTCACACACACACACACACACACACGTACACAAACACACACGTACACAAACACACACACACACACAAACACACGCACGCACACACACACACGTACACAAACACACAAACACACACATACATGCAACATACACACACACACACAAACACACACACACACTCTGAAATGTGTTGGCAAACTCAGCGCCCCTGAAGTTGAGCTGAGTTTTGATTTCTAATTTCCCTGCTATATCCCCCCAGGTGCTCCAATCCAACCCCATCCACCAGATATGGGGGGCTTTGCAAAATACATGTGTGCAGCTCCACATCTCTCTCTCTCTGTCTCTCTCTCTCGCACTGGCCCTTTGGGCCCTGTGGTTCACTGACAGTGAAGTGGCAACAGCTGACTTAGGGCGTCAGCACTTGCCTCCCATATTCATGCACACGCACACACACACACACACACACACACTCTCTCACACACACACATATGCCCACACACACACAAATATTTTACAACTGTCTAGTAATGTTGCCTGCTGATATACAGTAGACGGCATGGTGGGTTATATCTGCAATAAACAATATGATACTACACTACAAAACAATATAGAGTGTTGTTATCTGCAATATTGGATTAGTGTTCTTTTCAGAACCAACATCCCATCAGTTCTAGGGATACAATGTGTGAGGAATGTTGTTACCTTTATCTGAAGGAACCTTAACCTATAACCTTAACTAATAGAGAGGGGAGAGAGGGGGGGGGGGTCTTGTATTTCCAAATTACACTTCTAATTAACATAAACTACTTAGCTTGTTGTATTAACATATGGTTTACAGCGTCTATGTTGCATGTCACATAAACTGAAAGCTCACTGGCAGCTAAATGGAGGAATATGTGCTCTGTTTGGGTCTGATCCAATAACCCATTACCAGATCAAACTCATAAACAACCTCAGAGACAAGGAAGAGAGAACTGATCTCATTCACATGCAGACACAGACACACGCACACACAGTCAATTTCTCTTCCATACTGTCTCTTGGTATCTGTCTACACCTATCAAAAATATCAATAGCAATAATTGTATTTTACTTTTTCTAGAATAAACAGACTATAGTGCAATTACAAAGCTGAAATAACATCATCAGACATTACTGGTTGATGGAATAACATATTCTGTATTCAAAATGCAATTTGTGAAAAAATGCAAATGATTAATTTCAGATATCATCAATACTTGTCTCCAAATACTATAGACAAAGTTGCCAAAGACTAGACTACACACACATGCACACACACACACACACACACACACACACACACACACACACACACACACAATTTAGCTCATGATAGTAAACCCCTGAGTAGCCATTTTTCTGTGTTGCTGTAGGTCAGGCCACAGTGGCACATAACAATGTACAGCAAACATTTTAAACAGACAAGTAACCACCTGGCAGAGATGATGCCTATCAACACACACACACACATACACACTCACACTCACACACACACTCATACATATGCAATGATACACACACTCATACACACAGACGCACACATACACAAGCGCACACTCATGCATATGCAATCATACAGACACTCACACACACACACGCACACACACACACGCACACACATATACACATGTGGCCATGCATGCACTAGAACAAACAGAGTCACCAATCCTCAGGCGTGGGATAAAAAGATGCACCCTGCAGCTGAAGGGACACTTCACAGAGCATGAAGGAGCATGTGGCCAGCCACAACAGACAGGTAGAGAGAGAGAGAGAGAGAGAGAGAGAGAGAGAGAGAGAGAGAGAGAGATCGCAAGCCAGAGTAGCGCTACTGCCAATGCGAGAGTAGACAGTGATATCAGAAAGAGGGAGGGAGGGAGAGAGAGAGAGACAGAGAATGAAAGAAAAATACAAGAGAGGGTGATGTCAAGAGAGTGGAATAGCAAGGCAGAGAGAGGAGAGTAGAGAGTAGAGAGAGTGAAAAATAAAAGAAAAAGAGTGGAAGGGGAGGAAGAGTGAGGAAGAGAGTGAGGGATTATAGATGTAGAGAGAGACAGGGAGGATACGGCAAAAGGAAGGTAATGAACATACGGTTTTCCAATTGTGTACATATTATGGGATTAAATAGTGTGTGAACACATCCACACAGTCTACGCTTGTGAAAGAGATGAATATTCCTATTGCATGAGAAAATGGACTTCTGTACAGTGAGACAGATGAATGATGCTCACTTGGGATTCATTTAAAGTGTGGGAAACTCCACCTCAAACTCGCTATGGAGCTAATGATTTATATCACAGTTTTATACTTCGCAGATTTTATTAAACACGTCTTTAAAATTAATGGCGGTATTCAGTTGGACAGAGACACACACACACACACACACACTAACGAGAGTGTGTTAGGGGATTCCAGGTCGCCTCGTTTTCCTCCAGCTCGAGAGGCAAGAAGAAGCAATAGAGACATCAGTGTCACTTTGTCACTGTCAGGCGTCGTTTCATTTTCCAGGCGACGCAAATCACTGGCAAGGTGCGGCCTGGCGAACGCTTAGTTTGAATGACACCTGAGTGTAGCCGAGCCTGCTCGGCCGCGTCTATTCTCAGGACTCAGCCGAGCACAAGAACGCATGCCAACACTTCTGCGTGCGTTTGATCACACAAACGGTAAGTCGAAAGACAACTGTGTGTATTTCTAATAGTTTAGCTCAGCTTGTTTCTACCAATAACCCTCAGATACTTCCAAACAGCATCACAGTTTCCTTGGGTTGTTATTTACATGCGTATATATTTAGAGAATCTGATCACTAAAAAAGCATCTGCAAGAAGAGTCTAAAACCATTTAACTGCATGATATTCACATGGAATAGGTGCTATACTTCCTCGTGGTATGAGATTGCCTATTAGCCAGACATTTCATTGTCACCCAAGACATTCATTAGGAATCAAGCTGCAGGTAATTGAGCAGAGATGGATATAACATTATCCCAGCAGTGCCTCAGCTTGACCTTTTGGACTCGGAAAGGATTTCAAGCAGTGGAGCCATTAAATATGGCAGCATTAACACCAAAAGATCAATATTCAATAAATCAATGAACAGGATTAAGACATATTAGGCTAATTATCCTGCCTGTAAACCATGTAGCGCTAGTTTTGGGAGCGGCAGTAGACTGTGTCCACACACACACACACACACACACACACACACACACATACATACACACACACAGTGAGTTACCTTCTACAGAGACAATAATCCTGCTCCCCAACTCCTAATTTACCCATGGCAGCACGACAGATTAATTAACAACAGAAAGAGACAGAGAGAGGGAGGGAGAGAGAGAGGGGGGAATATGGAGCTGAGAGGGGCAGAGGAGAGGAGAGGAGGAGTGGAATGGAGGGGTGCTAAAAATGGAGGGAGAATAAAAACCATGAGTGCCATAAAAGCAAGGAGAGAGAGAGAGAGGAGTGGGGGTGCTGTAAGAGGCACATAGAGAAACAAAGACGTGAGATAAATGTGTTTGTGGACGAGAGAGAGAGAGTAAATTTGCCATTAGCAGTATCAACTAGAGTGGAGGGGAGAGAGGAGAGGAACAGCAGACTGGGGGAAGGAGTGGATGAGGAGGAGGAGGAGGAGAGGTCAGAGGGAATCTATCTGCTAGTGTAACACAAGGTGACCTCCGATCCCAGCCGCTCCCTCAGGAGGAAGCTTCATTTCCAAATCCGCTTTGATTTCCAATAAACAAGCATAGGCCTCTGAGGCCTCATCTCTCCCTCCCTCCTTCCTTCACTCTCTCTCTCTCTCTCACACACATACACACACTCACACACTCCATCTCTCTTTCTCTGTTCCTCATCTTCTGTATCTACATATTAGATGTGGAGACTTGTGTTGCTGTCCTATGGGCCCATGCTGTCCAAATGTATGCTACAGTCTTCTCTCTGTATCTGTCTATCATCACGGACATGGCAGAGCTGCCATCATATAGATCTATTGCCTGCTGGATTAAGCCAAAATCTCAGCTTGAGCCCTTCGCACACACAACAGCAACTGACCAAAATATTCAGCCGGCCCACATAAATGACCTAGTTAGAATCACAAATGGCCCTTGCGTCCGTGATAAATTCCTGGCAATAAGTGACAATAAAAACTGCCGCTTTGACACAGACTGCTCACTAACTTCCTGAGATTTTCAGTACTCAAATTATCAATAAAGAGGAGCAGATACAGGCTTCCTGGGATAGTCTCATGATTCAGGGAGGGGAAAGAGGCTCTTTGCGGAACAAAAGGGGACTTCATTTGGCCAAAAAAGACTGAGTATGTTGAGTAACCAGAACTGGCAGAAACTGTGCACTCGGCAAAAAAAGTGTGTCAGGGAGAGACAGAAGAGAGTGAGGAGAGAGGGAGGGAGACAGATAGAGGGAGAGAGAGAGAGAAAGAGAGGGAGAAAGAAAGAGAGACTGATGTCAGTGTTCAAGAGTGAAGATTTCTGTCAAGTAAAGTTTTGTGGAGAGAACTTTTCCAGTTATCTCCAATTTGTGGGTCCTGCCACCAGTCTAATGACCACCTGTCTGAAATGGGATCTGGTCACTCTGAACCACCCTCTCCTCTCTTCTCTTCTCTTCTCCTCTCCTTCTGGAACAATCTGCCATGACCATATTTGCTGTATGCTTATTCAAAGTCTACACCTGGCCGTGCCTGAGAGCTAAAACCTGAGAAGCCTATGATTTGAAAAAGTTTTTATCAGACAATGGAAACTTCCAAGTGGAGATAACCATACTGATGAGATTGGCCTGTCATTCATCGCAGCTGATGCATCATGGTTAAGAGAGGGCTAGATGATACCAGATGATACCTAGATGATATATAACATATACTATATGTATATGTATATGTATATGCAGATATACTAGATGAAAATTTGGAACTTTGGAAACATTTTGGAGGAGAGACATCTTTTACACTCAGTGTGTTACACTAGTTGAGTAAAAAGAAGCAGTTCGCTATCCACAAGTAGATGAGTTCAGTGACTAGAATGCATTGCTTTGGTGCTATGTGGAAAGTCTCCACAGTGCCAGTGAATGCAAGACAATAACAAGAGTGTGATGGAGAGGGAGAGACAGTTACTCTATTTGGTGTGCATACGCACACACACACACACACACACACACACACACACACACACACACACACACACACACAGTGCATACATAACCATGCAAACAGAAGCGAGTTGTGTTTGATCCAGCCAGAGTCTCGTCAATTATTTAGGATTGCACACATTGCCTTTAACTGAGCATAAAACAAGCAAAAAAGTCCTACATTTGCAAATGATGAAAACTCCTAGCATTTAAAATGCACCACTGAAAAGTAAAGACATATCCCCTGATTTCAACACAGAAAGAACATATTTATAGACATCCCATATTTGTACTATTTCAATAAGGAGCCATGTTAGATGAAGCCAGAGTGTGAGGAGCTAAAGTCTTATTCTACACATTTTATTGTAAAACGTACACTAATCTCTGCACTAAGACAATGAACATATAGCAAAGACCTCAGCTAATGTTAAATGAATGGGGTCATAAACTAATAAACTCACTTTCTGGCTCGCTATTCGGTTTACCTTGTACCAAATTCTCTTGTACTCGGTAAGCTCGAACAAGAGGGTTATGGTTTGGAAGCCCTCTCTGGACTATCACTCTCATAGAACATGCCTGTTGTTCTCCATCTACCAAAGGAGCCTTGCACTTGTATTACTACAACTAGGAGCCATGTTAAGTAGCACTATAGCATGTGAAGTCTCACAGTGACAGTGGTGGGGGTGCTAGTGAATGAGCACACACACACATACTCACGCACGCACACGCACACACACACACACACACACACACACACACACACACACACACACACACTATCTCTGCTCAAGCAGCTGAGAGTGGGAAAGAACACAGGCTTGATGCTTCCACACACTCTATTGGTCTGTAACAGCAGTGGGTCATCAGCTTATAGGTCATGCAGTCCTCTTCCGGACAGACATAATGAATCTTGGAGAGCTCCACACTCTGCCGCAGAGAGAGACAGAGGGGCTTAGATTACTGCTATGACTGCAGATCATGTTACGCTTGTTATTGACTTATACACAAGGAAAGATGAGGCAATGTACAGCAACATCAATAATTCAGTATGCGTGTATGTGTGTGTGTGTTAGTTATTTATGTGTATATCTTTTGGAGTCTTGGAATGAGATTTTATTTTTTCACCAGTATAAGTTTGTGCATGTAGATGTGTGTGTGAGTGTCTACGCGCGTGTGTGTGTGTGTGTGTGTGTGTGCGTGTGCGTGTGTGCATGTGTGCCCATTTGCATGTGCATGCATGCTATGTGCAACACACAGTACATGAATCTGTTTAATCATTCCTTTCCTGGCGAGTCAAGCCATTGCTATTGCATTATTGCATGTGGGGCTCCCTTGGGTGAATTTCTTTTGCAGTCTAATCTCCATGCACAATCCTCGGCAGGTGCCCTGCTCCACGTTGCATGCATGACATTAGAATAATATATCCCCGATTTGCTTTTAATAAACCAAGGTTGCTGCTGTTGTGTTGTCCTGGTAACGCCGCTGGGATATTATCAATTAGTCAGGATGGCCTATGGCACTGCCTCTCTGATGGGATCTCATTCCTCACTGAAAACCCACATACACACACACTCTCTTTGACAGTGCTAAGGATGGCATGTCACAAGAAGTGAACACCCATTCCACATTCAAAGTCTGCATGCCTCTGTCCATACACACACAAGTACATGATGTTCTTCCCACAGAGTCCAGAGTCTCACCCTTGCAAAATCATTTCATTATGTATGCACAACATGCAAATATCTCTCTCTGCCTCACACACACACACATACAATCAGAACCAGAACCGCATTAACACATACTGACACACAAACACACTCATGTTCTCCAACATAAATGTTCTTTATACACTCCACAAACACCCTCTATCATGCACATGCACACACACACACGCATCAGCTGATTCGCAGACACAGAATGACGACCACTCTGTGGATTTTAATTGGCTTCTTAGAGTAATGGCCACAGTTAACCATCTCTTATTCATATATATGAGTTTGTTTGTTCCCTCATTTGCTTATTTATTTCTTCACGCTGCCGACCGACTGGGGCCGACTCTCCCCACCGCCATAACTCTGGAGGGAATGGGAATGTATTGACTCATGCTGGGGCAACATTAGACTGGCCTGATAATGAACAGCAGCAAAACAGGTTTTGGTCAAGCACCGCCGCCGTTTATTACAGAGGCCAATTCTCATCGGGTTTCACAGCAAAGTCTGCATGTGCACACACTCACACACACACTTACATTCACTTATGTGCACACACACACACATACACACACACACAAGTGGACAAGTGTTTCTTTTCTCTACTTCTATCTAATAAGTGGCTACAGGTGACCATTATTGTGTGATGTATGTTTTTACACCAAGATCTTGCTTCGCTTAAGGTGTGCTTTTTAAACACTTCACACATATCTCAAAAACACGTTGGAAAATAATAATGGCAACGCTCTTGCGATGTAGCTGCATCGTTTTGCCACATTCCACGTTCCAGCTCACCAAAATCTTCGCAACGGCTAGGAAAGGCTTTTAAACAAAGGCATTGTAAAACGAGAACAGTACAGGACTGCTGAATACCATGGGATCCAATATACTTGGAACATGGAGAACATGTTTTCATTCTGCTGGGAAATTATTTCGTCAGACTGACAGACTGACAGACTCAAGTATGCCATTAGACAACATTAAGCTGACATACACTCAACTTCCAAGCCAAAGTAACATGTAGAGTTGACATGTAAAAGGACTCCTTTCAACTGCTACAATTTCATAATGTTCGATATGCACAGCATGCAGTCCGGAAAGCATGATAGGAACAAGATGAGGAACTTAATCAATACGCAGTCGATCAATACTAGCGGATTTCAGCTGAAAATAAGCAGATGCATCACAATTTATTTCATGTAGTTGGAACTGATTGCTTACCATTTTGCCATTTTATATAAATTACACAGCAATCATAACACAGTGCAATTCTGTGTGTCTCAAAAACAGTCATAACGAGCACATATTCAGATCAGGTAGCTGGCTGAAAGTGAAGCAGCTCCAGCTGAGCATCAGCAGCTGGTTCAATACACTCAGACATGCAGACAACTGTATTTCAACTTGTTTTTTTTCCATCATTTCCTTGATCAATAACAATTAATGACTGTCAAATATCATCTCCGATCAAATCGGGATGGCTGTCATTAAGGTAAAAGTAAACTGTCATGCTTAATTTGCTCCCAGTAATCAGGTAATGCTCTTGAGTCATTGATCAGTCCTCTACTGGCTATTGACACGGTGTGAAAAGCAACATCAGCATCACTTTCCCAACGGCTAGGAAAGAGAAAAAAAGCCCACATGTGGTGTGGAAATGCTTGTTTTTTCCTTCCCTTCACAAGAAAAAATACAACTCCTGCCAGGGAAAACCTCCAGATGATTGATACCTGAAACATGAGCGTGTGTGTGTGCAAAAGAGAGGGAGAGTGTGAGTGTGTAACGTGTAAGGGAGTAAGAGAGTGAGTGTGTACGTGTGTGTTTTGGCTAGAAATGTTGCTTTTAGCTCCCTTCACCCTGCAGCCCTACTAAGCAGGATGGTGTGTCAGAGGGCATACAGTGAGGCGCTCACAGGAATGGAGAAGGAGTTTTGCTGCTTCATCCAACACACGCACACAGACACACACACACACACACACACACGCGCGCACACGCACGCACGCACGCACACACACACACACACACGCGCGCGCACACACACACGCACACACACACACACACACACACACACAGGCATGCACGTACACATACACACATACGTATTCATGCATTCACGCACATGCACACACACATGCACGCATGCTCACACACACACACGTGTGCACAAATGCATGCACAGATGGATGCATACACACTCACAACACAAATAAACACCGTTCCAATCAAAGTTGTTCACATGTAAACCCATCAAACATAGAGACGCAACATAATCCAATCTGTAGAGAATGAAACAAAAGATTATGATGTAAAAGTTTAATCAGTACATCCACTCTATTCTGTTTGCTTTGCATCAATAAACTCTATACGTCTACATGATTATTCATGGCAATCTGGGAGATCTGGTAGGGTAGTCCAAACAGCGCTGAGATCTTTTGTAGGGAAATAGTCCCTACTGTCTGACAGCTGGAGGCCACACTGGTAGTAAATTCTTAGAAAAAAACAGGTTGGTGTGTGTGTGTGTGTGTGTGTGTGTGTGTGTGTGTGTGTGTGTGTGTGCAGAAGGCACTGGTGAATGTGCTGAGGCAGCTGCTCAGTGTTGATGCATCTGAGCACTAGGCTATGCTTCACTATGCGCTGTGCCAAGCCAGCTGATTATGATTTCTCTCCTTTCACGCAGCATCAGGGTATACTTTTTTCTTTCCTTTCTTCAGGGTTTGTGTTTCTTTTCTGGATGCATGTCTCTCATCCCCTTCCTCTTTCCGGCCAAGTGCAAATGAAGGGGGTTTCAATTTAAAACCTCCTTCAGCCCCATGCTCTCTCTCTCTGTCTCCCTCTCTCTCTCTTTCACTTTCATTCTGACTCACTCACTCATTCTCACTCACTTCTTTCTCTCATCTCCTCTCCATCAGCCTTTGTTCCACGGGAGTGGTGAAGCTTCAGGGACCAGCTTTGCCTCTCAGGCCTTCACTCCTCTCCCTTGGATACAGTGTTCCACATGGCACTCTCTTATAAAAGGATTCACACTTTTCGCACATTCTCTCTCTCTCTTTCTCCCTCTCAGTTACTCTCAATCAGAATTATACTCTTGTCATGTCTTTGTCTTACTCTCTCTCTCCCTCTCTCTTTTCCTCTCAATCCTCCTCTCTCACTCATTACTCGGGCCGGCTCTCCTGTGAGCTGTAAATTAAACAGAGGGAGTCCATGACGGCCGGGGAAAAGGGAGAAGCAGAGCGGAGAATTTGGAGAGGGACAGCATTATGATGGCTTCTCGAGGGACGGAGGGAAGCCACAAGAGGAAAGAAGAGAGGGAGAGAAAGGAGTAATAAAGAACAGGAGTTTTTATGACAGAGAGAAGGATGGATACTCGGATGGAACAGAAGAACTTCATCATCTCTATCGCCCAAGTCAGAGAGGAGGAAACGGAGGGGTGGCGTGGCATGGCGTGGGGTGGTGTGCGGTGGGGGTTGGGGGCAAAGCGATAGGCCAGCACCATAAAAGAATATTAGGTTAAGGTCTCTCTGATGGCAGGAATGAGGAAATAACATCTCCCTTGTGAGTGGCCTTAGCAGCCAAGTCCCATCCTGCGATAAAACAGGGAGGAGTTGATTTGCAGAGAAGTTCACAATCTGCATCTCCAGAGAGCCATGAAGTGACAGAGTGCGGTTAGCCTTGAATCAAAAGAGTTTGAGGATGCTGCAAGACTTCCTTGCATCAACACACAGATACACACACACACACACACTCACACACACACACACACACTCACACACACACACACTCACACACAGAGGAGACATATAGAGAATTTATGAGGGTGTAAACATTATCATTCAAATGATGTTAACCCCCAGTGATTCTTCTTGTGCCAGATGGGAGCCAGAGTGATTGACATACATGCACGGCCATCAGGGAACGAGCCGCAAGTTTAAATAATGCAGAGGATCTTTCATCACATTGATCGCGCCTTGCCATTCATAATTCCCAACGACAACAGCAACACGCTACTTTTTCCTGTCTTGAGCATGGTATAGCTATTAATATGTAATACCTAAGTGTAATACAAGAATATGTTATACAAGAATATCCTCGTTCTTACTGAAACGGTCGTGGTTACAAGCATTTTCGACTCATCTCTCAACTGAATGTCTTGACAAAGAAAAGAAAACGCACAGAAAACAGGGGTGGGCTGTTTGTATGGACTGTCAATGGACAGGCAGATAAAATCGGCTCAGACCGACTCTTAAAAAAAGGATGTCTGGCTTCTGCAGACAGATTTTTTTGTGTTTTTTTAACTTATTTTCTCTTGTGTGTGTTTTTTCTCCCTTTCTCTTTGTGTAACAAAAGCTGATGAAAGGTCAAGAAGATTTCAGCTCCCTGCAGTACAGTATCATATAACCTTCACGGAGGCCATCACGACGAAAACAGAGCAGGGAGAGGAGGAGAAGGAAGAGGAGGAGAGAAGAGAAGAGGAGAGAGACACAGAGATAGAGAAAAGCGGCGTCCAGCCTCTGGAGAGGATAATGAAAGAGCGGCTCAGATAGGGCCGGCCAAACGACCTGGACAAGCAGGCCGATGCTATCAGCACGAGACGGAGGGACGCTTTTTATTTTGCCTGCCATTTTCTTCATTCAAAGCCTAAGGAGTGTGGAGAGGCCATTCTCTCTCTCTCTTTCAGCCTTCTTCACAGCCCAAGGGTGAGTGAGGGACTTGGCTCTGATTGTGCTCCATCTCTCCACTGGAAAATGTGAAGAGAGAGAAGGAAAGAAGGGGGGGAGGGAACTGTCCATATCACAAACTCTTCTTTTCATGAATACATCTTTTTTTCCAAGTTGTGGGTTGTGCCAGGGCTATCTCACAACCCATCTCTCCTCTCCAACCTATAGCCTCCATCAGCAGCCCAAACGCACCCCTGCCCAACCCCCTAACACCCAACCCCTTTGGCATGTCTGACAGCCTGTCAGTCATCTGTCAGTCAGAGCCTCTTCCCAAGTGCATCACAGGCTTCCTGTGTTTTTATCTGTTCTCCCCATAAGCCCAATGGACACTTCATGATGACAAAAGAAAGGAGAGCAGCCAGGGTGTATGTGTGTGTGTGTGTGTGTGTGTGTGTGTGTGTGTATGTGTATGTTTACGTGCGAGTGTGTGTGAGTTTGTATGTGTGTGCGTATGTGTGTGTGCCTGCGTGTGTGACAGGCCTCCTGGCATTTGGCTTTGTGGTAGCTCCACTGTGGATCATGGGCCTGCGTGGTGAGGTGCAGCGAGTGAGATCAAAGCACAGACGTGACTGAGAAACTTTCTAGGCAATGTTCTGACAGGTGGCTGGCGAGCGAGTCAGAAACTAATAGCTTGTTTCGATTAACCGCTGCACTTTGAGAGGTGTCTCTTTCACTTTTTTATCCTTTCATACCACATTTAACTCCCTTGGAAAAGTTACAGAAAAAAGGATTAAAAAGGGAAAAGATAACTGTGGGAGAGATGGTTGATATTTTACTTTTACTTGAATGTGACTATTTTTTCTCGTTTAGAGACACAAAATGAACCAAAGGCAGAGAAATTTGCCATGCATGTGAAAAATTCTACTTCTCAATACACCGTATATAGAAAATACTGGAAACAAACTACAGTAATGTGGACTTCATACACCATGGAAGAGAACTGTATATTATTGAGAATACCTTTTAAAATATTTTAACACTTTCATACCGACACACATATACTGCAAATACACCATTGAAAACAGTATCTTTTGTGCACAGAAAATATGGCTTCTGAAGCAGTCACGCTTCAGATCTTTCTTATCCTGCAATCCAAAGGAGAAAAGACAAGATATCTCTCTCTCTTTCTCTCTCTCCCTCTTTCTCTCTCTCTTTCTGTTTCTCTGATGGATAAGAGGAGACACAAAGCAAGCCTGCCCTGCCCTAAACCCAGGCCTTGACATCCTCCACACCACAAGCCCTCTCGGCAGCCGACTTCAACATTACAACACGATGCAAAACCCCTTTAGCATCCTCTGTCTACATAACCTGTCTATGTCTAGCTTCATCTTTTTTTTATTTCTCATATATGCTTTTCTCTGACTCCCTCTTCCATGCCTCACTCTTTTCCTGAGTGAAAGAAAGAGAGAGAGGGAGAGAGAGAGTAAGAGAGAAATCAAGAGAGAGAGAGAAAGACCGAGGGAGAGGAAGAAAGAGAAATATTCTCCCTGTCCTGCTTTTGCCCGCTCTGCAATATGAGGAGCACAGCTGTGCCGCTCCTGACGGCATGGATCTTTCCGGAGTCGCAGCCGACACTCGGCACGACACCCAGTGCTGCTCTCTCTTGCAAGGATACACATGGGAGGGGAGACACAGAAGGACTGAGAGAAAGAGACAGAGAGAGAGAGAGAGAGGGAAGTGTAAAGGGCTCACATAAATCAGAAAAACACTAAACACAAATAACATTTTATCCTCCTCCGTAAAACATGAAATCTATTTTTATTCTTCTAAATCACCAAACAGAGCATATAGGAAGACAAAGCCTCAGACAGCACCAGAGCCTGTCTTACATTTGAAACAAGCCCCTTGTTACACCTATGGGTTCCTCCCTGCATCATGCTGTAAATTTTTGATCAGATGTTGGAGCATACATGTACGACTGCAGATGCCATGTGTGTGTGTCTCTGTGTGTGTATGTGTCTTTGTGTGTGTGTATGTGTGTGTGTGTGTGAGTGTACATGTGTGTATATGTGTGTGTGTGTGTGTGTGTGTGTCTTCTGGACCTCTGAGGCTGTCTGTGCTAGTACAACTCTTCCAGCTGGCAGACTGACACACGCTGACAGTAAGGAGGATTTTTTTTTTAAAGGATGGCCATTCTGTTTTTTCACTCTTGCTGCTTTGTGTGTAATCAGGGCTGTCATGCCCATCACACTATGCAAGGGATCAGTTTGTCTCTGCCTGTGTGAATGTGAGTGAGTTTTTTTTGTGTGTGTGTGTGTATATATCTGAATGCACAAAATACTTGTCTCCCATGTGTATGAAAAAATCTGTCAGTTTGGCATTCATGACTGTCAGTTTGGCAATTCATTCATTCAATCAACTATTAGCCACTTCTACGCATGAATGCATGGAGTTGAAGACCAATTTCCACTTTTGTGGACAAAAAAGCTACTGTTGAGGTATTATTGATACTGATAGCAGTCCAAAAACACTCACAAATTGGGTCTTCAAGGGTCAATTAAGTCAACAACTCACAGATCCTAACTAGAGGAAGCCTTTAATATTAATGCTGTGGGCACTGCCATAGATTGTGGTGTCATTTAAAATGGAGCTGGTTCCTGGAGGCAAATGCCAGAGGCCTTCACTGCAGCTTTCCATTCTGTCTGACTGAGATGCTCAACACGGTCTACTCTCTTCTCTCTATCTCTATCTTTCTGCATCTTAAAAATCTTCATTATTATTATTATTATTATTATTATTAATTTCATTATTACTGTACAAGTCTGAGACGCTTGGATACAAAGACCAATTTCAAACTGATTTCATATTTTATAAAGTCAAAAAAAAAAAAAGACACCAGCTCATAAAAACCATGCTGATGCTGAGCAAGTCCCTCGCTGTTCTCCATGGCAACCTAGCCCACAGCCATATCCAGGCGCTGATATAAAATCTAACCGGACAGACAAAGGCGAGCTGAGGTGGGCAGGTCCACCGGGCTTTACCAGAATTGACAGTCAGGCAACAAACACTAATTCAGCTGATTATTCTGTATACTTAACCGATTATACACTCTTGCAAGCTTTCTTGGGCAATATTGTTCTGCACTGCCAACAGAGAAGGAAAGTGCACCTGGAACCTGTAATAGATTTTTCCAGCAAGGGCAACCATCGATTGTGTAAGACACTTTCACCTCATAATTCTCTATAATGTTACCCATCAATATTGGCCCACCTACACCTGCCATCACACATACACACATACACACAGAAACACACTCCAAAAAAGTACACACACTGTTATCAGTCTTACACCAAACAAGGCATCTAATCTGGCAGAACCACCACCCCCCCTGGCTGAGAGTGTCTGTGGAGAGAAGGCGTCGGCGGTCGTGACGCTACCGGTCTCCCCTGGCTGAGACGGATGTGCGAGGCCAGCCCCGCCGAGTCCCTCTCTAATTAAAGGAGATTAAAAAGCACACACGCAGCCAGTGACAGGGCTAATTAGGAGGCCGACAACATAGCTCACCCTCCCCGACAGCGACCCTAGCACACAAACACATGTATGCATGCATGCACGTGCACACATGCACACACACACACACACACACACACAAATGCACCAGGTCCGGCCATCCTCAGTGGCGGGTGGTACATGAGTGGATTGGTGATTGAGGGAGAGGGTTGGGGATGGGAGTCTGTTCAAGACAAGCTTTGCAAGCTACAAAGGATAGTCCACAGGAAGGGATATATTACCATGGGGTGTGATATTCTATCCTGTCCCACCCAACAAAACCCACCTGAACCCACCACCACCACCACCCAGCCATCCCATCCCACAGACACCCATCCCCCACCCCACTCATCTCAATCTGCCCTGCACACATTTCCATTAAAGCCGAATTATGGTTCTGTGCTGACTTGACGCACAGGGCACTGCATTCGTTGTCGCCATCAGTTTTTCTCTTATGGTTCTGTGTTAAGGTTGTATCCACAAAGCATTAACTCGTTGTTGGAGTGTGTGGAGTGTTTACCTTCAGATTCCAGTGTCCGTGTTCGCATAGGACACTTCACCAGGTGGCTTTGAGTGGCAGTATCTACCATTCGACCATGCAATGCAGTAGAGTCTAGCAAACTCCTTTGTCATGCTTTCCTTTTGTTAACATTACTGTTAAAAGAGACACTGTGTATTTCAACAGCCTCTATTTAGGTTTCTGGATAGTTGGTTTGTATTCTGTTAGCTAGCAAACTTCTCATGACTGCCTACAATGGAGCTTCCTGCCTGCTGACGAAGCGCTGAATTCAAAATGATGTTTTCAATTATTTACAAAGTTTATACAGTGGACTAGCACATGGTTAAAATTACCTACAGTGTGGTGCTGAGGTGCTGGTGCTGTGGTACAAAGGAAGTGGACGAACTCAACCAATGACGGCTGTTGCGTCGGCTGGACATGTAGTTACAAAATTTTGGAGGAGCGCATCAGTCAATGCAGACGCTTAGTGGAGGAGGTTCACGGCGACGCAGACGCTCTGAGGAAAGGGTTCACGGGGATGCAGACGCTCTGCGTCACGATGGCGACGATGTGACGCATGACCATAAATTGGGCTTTACACAGCAAGGTTTTAAAGTAAACTCAAGTGCAACAACTCTCTGATCTCCAACTTTTGGTGCTGGAAAATACTTTGCCCACAAAATATACCCTCCCAATTCCCTCACTCTTGAGCATCTTTGCCTTTTCATTCCCTTTAAAGGGTAAAGCCAATATTTTTTTGGCAATTTTATATTTTGATAGAGCAGACGATGGTGTCTGACGATGGCGTGACATTTACTTTGGAGTCAGTCAGCAGGCGTGGCCTTAACATATGAGTTTGGTGCAATATAAGGAACCAGTCACACCTTGTGCTCTGATCCCAAAGTCCCTTATGAATCTCTAGCTGTCTCTCTCATTTTGTCTGTCTTCCTGCATGTCTAGCTCTCTCATACTGTTGCTGTCTCTGACTGTCTTTCTCTCTCCCTCTCTGCAAGTGATGTCATGCAACATGCATATTGTTCAGTTTGACGTGGCACTGGATACTCTGTGAGGAGAGGGACTTCCAAAGGCATTAACAAGATCTCTCACCCTCTATCTCTCTCACTCACACACACACACCACAGGCACAGGCACACACACACAAACACACACACACACACACACACACACACACACACACACACACACAAACTGATGACTCATTTCCCTGTTCCCTGCTAGGCATAGATGGGGTTGAATGCATTCATGATCATGACACTCTCTCTGTCTGCACATGTCAAAGCCTTAAGTGTATTTCTCTGGGGGGGGGGTCGGTGCGCGATAACATCCCCACACATACAGTAGTGGATGTCAGCCTGTCAACGCTGAGGAGAAACCATAGGGATAACCACATGGAAGGCATGGAGGAGGAGACAGTTGCAGAAGGAGGGAGGAATGGATGGATAGATGGGTGGATGGAAGGATGGATGGAGAAACATAGGAAGGTGAGGCTTATAAAAAGAGAAATAAAGATAGACACAAAATTAGGGGAAACAGAGAGAAGAGAGAGACTTATGGTGGAGAGACAGATAGAAAAAGAGAATGAGGAGGAGAGAGAGAGAGAGAGAAAGAGGCGTGGCAAAGCGGACAACCAGCAAAACACCTAAGGCTATGTATAGCATTGTGTTTAATTAGTAATGCTTGAGACACTGAGGCAAAATAAACCATGAAGTGTCTGTAGAGGTCGGCCCTATTCAGTGTCACCAAGATGAAAACATTGCTCCTCACAGCGAAGGGAGAGAGCGCTTCTCCTTGAAAGCTTTACTCTAGCAGCCACTTGCTCCATTTAGCTTTAAAGGCAAAGCCTTTCCTTCCACATGTCAAGTTGAAATTTCACATGATGCTAACCTCTACTACTTGGCCACTTAGTCACTCTCTATGTCTGAGCGAAAGCATACAAGTCCATGTTGGTTACAAGGAATGTGAAATACAGTAAATGGATTGCATCTAAGTAGCACTCTTGTGGCTCATGAGCTCTGGGCATTCTTGCCATTTGTACCTAATACCCATCTAACATCACAGATAACTCCCACTCTCCCACTCTAACTCCCAGCTATCTATAGCAAACTCAGTCTGTGGAGCAATAGCCTATTCACTGGGAAGACTTAACAACAGGTGCAATAACAGGAGGGAGTAGGGATCAGGTCGAGAACCTTCTGACTGACAGTCAACTCTACTGAGGCACGGAGGGTCTACTGCTTCCTAATACTACAAAATAAAAGACATCACTCCAAAAAGTCATGATACTGTGCTGTTGAGAAAATCATTCATTTAGAGATCCTGAGTAGAACCAGGACAAATTGGGAGTGTTGTATGATATACAATGCTTTAAAATGGAATTTTAGAGAGATACAGAGCTCGATTTTGGACAGAACCTGCTTGTCGCTGCGCCTGTCAGTCAAGAAGGAGTACAGCCTATCATTATGGAGAGGGAACTTCAAATCCTCGCGGTTGCACTCAATGTGAGCCAGGTCATCCGACAAGATAAATCCAATACCAGACACTATCCCCACAAGAGGTTTGTTTGTATATAAACACAAGTTTGTCTGCCTGCATGTGTGTGTATGTGTGTGTGATTTTGTTGGTATTACGGAACTTTTTCCATCGTTGCCAGTCGTGCGCTAATCCTGCCGTTAGCTCAGGAGCTAGCGGGCGAGAGCCCGTCGAAAAGCCGTGTGCAAACAAAAGTGAGAGGTTATTACAGTCAAACACGGTGAGGAGATAACACAAGGACATGGAGCACAGGATTAGAGGGCCGCTCAATTCAGCTGGAATTTACACAACCACAACCCCGCATATATTGCCTCTGTGACTGGTGTTGAGACGTGAGATATTGTTTGCTGTCAATTGTTGCACACCAGTGCATGGGGGTTGTGTCAACCCCTGCGGTCACGCTTGGTCGTTTATGCCACTATCGATGCCACCTGGCACATGCCCTTGACTTTTATCCCACTCACAAGCGTCTCCTCAAAGGGCAAAGATTAGAGGCAAAGATTGCCATTATACAAGGCCTTTGTATTTCATGAAAATAAAATAAAAAACAGGTACTGTGAAAGTGCCTAATGTTTATCCTTCTAACCAAAAAGCGCATGTTTATCCTTTTCAAGTTGCATTCCTCAATCCTGGGGAAAGACTGTTGATATTTCAGCTAAGCACAACATAGTCTATTACATTCTTTTTCCTCCTGAAGCAACATTTTTGCCAGGCTGAAATCGAGTACTTCTTGATCCAAGCCACTCTGTTTGTTTCCCATTTACTGAGCCAATAGTGTGCAAATACACTGGAGTTTGTTTGGGTGCACACAAAAAAAAGACAGTTAAGGGACTAGGGAAAAATCTGCTTGATTTCACCTAAAGAGTGTTACATTATAATTCAGAACACAATTGTTAATAGCTATCATTTCTGACTGGAAGCATATTGCTTCTCATACTTCAACAGGTTCCTTCCACTGAGCGACGTAAAGGTCGAGGGCCTTGTGAAGCCTCCAAGAGGCCGGGAGAAAACATTCCCTGGAGGTCCATAATGAGGGAGAAGATGACTGGGGAGCGATTGGAAAGCCGATGGGGGAATGATGCAGCTGAGGGGGGGGGATGGGTTCGCTGTTCCCTCTGGGAATGGGAGATGGGAAGGCGGACAACTCATAAATCATCTCTAAGTTGCTCCTGCTGTATTTCTACTGAGGACTGGGTGTTTTAAAGCACTATGTGGATATGCACAACAATGAAGCATCTTTAAGGGCCCCCCGAGTCTGGATAGACGTGCCACAATTACACATAATGAGCTGAACACTTTCACTGCAAACTGTGCCTATGATCTTAAAGAGGAACTGTGGGTAATAGTAGAGAGAAGAATAGACAGGCTTGGCACAAACCGAATAAGATTCACATTTGTAGTTTTTGTCATGGACTGAAAATCAGTTTGGTGAGTAGTGCAGTACGTATTCTGTTCAACATGCAAACGTTATGTCATTGAGGATATGAATGATCCTGACTTGTGTGATCTCAGTGATCTCACTGAACTCACTGAACCCCAGACACAGATGCCTGTCATCCTCACACCCTCGCATACAATAAACACATTTGTACAGACAAATACACACAGACTTGCCATCTGGCAAATCTACAACTCCACATCCCTTCTGGTACGTCTCTTCCACCCTTTCCCAAACCTACCTCTACCTCTGCTTCTCTCTCAAACATACACACCCACACACACCTACACACACTCCTGGGCACGCACACACACAATTATGTGCAGACATAAGAATTCATATATCTGCACAGCTTCAACAGCGTCCCCCCTATTCCTCTTGACAGCCTGGCAACTAAGAATCAGAAAGCTGAGTGAACATCTCCGTCTGAACCGGTACACACACCACTGTGGGCACATGGGAGACAGTGAAAACAGACGCACTTCCACCACCCCCACCGCTCCACCTCTGAAAACACATTCATCTCAAAATACCTCCAAGGTCAGTGTCTTGCACGCCATCATGGAGCTCTGCTAAGCATGGACTAATTAGAACTAATGTGAGACAACCATGTGAACCACATTCCTTATGAGTCTCCTCTCTCTATCTCTCTCTCTCTCTCTCCGCCGCAATCACTGGCACCCCAAGACCGCATGGCATCTCCACACCGACTTTTATGAACCCATTAAAACATCTTTGGAACGGCTACACAACACAAGAAAGGCCTAGGAGTCGGAGTTGCAAAAACATTTTTTTGTTTGTTTTTAAAAGCAGTTCCTGTGCATTTGGTAATTTTTGGGGATGTCTTAGTTCATTTTAGGGTTGTTTTCAAATTGTGAAATGCAATTCACACCTTACTTATAGGTTTGGTTTTGGTTCAGGTTTTCTTCCAGGCCTGTGGTCTAAGCCAAGGTCCAAGGGGGAGTCAAGATGTCTTTCTGGCAGCTGCTAGTCATTTCCATAAAATAAATATCGGGTGCTACCTTTTTAAGCAAACTATAAAGACATCTTCCACAGTTCAGAGATCCAAAGAACATAAATATTCCACAGAAATACAAAGGGCAACTAATGCATTAAAAATTAATGTGTAGAGGGACATCTGGCACCTCTCAGCAGGTGTTCGTCCATTGTAAAACCTTCTCTATGCATCTCTGTATTGACTTGACTATATATGCACATTATGCTGTGTGAATTAACTAAATGATTTCTACATGACAGTGTCCACGTATGCATGCATGTAGGCTGTGTATGTGTGTGTGTGTGTGTGTGTGTGTGTGTGTGTGTGTGTGTGAATGCATGTATTTGTGGGTGTTTATGTGCAAGGGGAAAGAGAGTGAGAGCGAGACAGTAAGATAGACACGTTAAGGTTCATTAAGGAGAAAACATATCCACTCCGCAGCCAGCGCGCCTCCAATGTTCCATCTGGGCAGGAATCAATGTCTCATTCCGACACACCCATCTGTGTCCCAGCTGAAGGGTGAGGACTGAATGCTGGGGGTCTGTAGCCACACACCACTCTCCTCCCCCAACGCGTCAATATATTGGCTCAGGGAACATGAACAGACACAGACTAGGGGAATACACCTACACACAAACACTTAAACATTTTCTCACAAGGAGAGATTTCTAAAAAACACAAACACACACACACACACCAAAAATGCAATATATTTAGTATAAGGGCTCCTTTTCAAATTGTTTATAAGCAGTGCACCTAGATTTATTAAAGATGGACAACATGTGCACATACATACACTGAGACGAAGACATCCTCACACACACACACACACAGACACTAAATAAATTCATCCATATATTCAGAACTAACCCACCCGCTCGCCTTCAGCTAAACTTGAATATTCCTCAGTAATGCCGCTCTGCTCAAAAGATGAGATGACAAGTTAGATATTCACTTTAAAAAATATGCAGAATAAATTATTCAACTCTCCCCCATTTTCCCATTAACATTATTTACAACCACCGGGGGTATGCTACCACGCAAAGCTGTGTCATGCCTGTAAGCACAAAATTAGCCAGCGGGTTGCCACAGGAGACGGAGGGCTAATACTCATCCAGTTTTGCGTGAAGTATATGAGCGTGCAAAGGAGGCCCTCAAGAGACATTCTTTGGAGAACGCCATACCGTCAGATGTAGAGCACGGCTTATGGGCTTATTGTGGTGCAGAAGGGAGAGTGGTAAGGTTATAAATGGGTATCAAATGGTAATTCCAGCATCTGTGGCTGGCATAAAGCCTCACAATGTTACAGTGATTTTACTGAGGTCTGTAACATTTTTTGCGTTTTTATTTTTTTTTTCACTTTCGATTTTGAACAGAATGACTGTCTCACTGTGACCCCTGTCATAGAAATCACACCAGAGGCTGAATAAAGAATTGAAGGCAACTAAATTGTAGGAAGTTGGAAGTGTTTCTAAATTTATTTTTTCTATTTTAACAGAATGGAGAGACAAGAGCCAGTTCTGAGAATATCCAGGTGAACGGCTGACCAAACTTATACCTCCTTCAGCACCCCCCACACACACACAGACACAGAGACACACATATATACTCATTCACTCACTCTCACACACACACACACGCACACACAGACACACACTCACACACATATACACACATCATTACTGGCAAATAAAGTTGGATGAATGGAAAGTCTCACCAATATATGGGAACAGAAAAAGCTATTAGCACTTAATGACAATACCTATGATCAGACCAAGGCCTTGGAAGAGATACATTTTTGTCTGGGTTAAAATATTAAAAAACCCATCTGAGCAAAACCTGAATACAGGTTTATTCAGGTCAGCACAGAGCGGTATAATGAAAGATTTTCACTGACGATAACATTGTCGCACCTTGCGAAGGAAATATCATTTGCATTATGCGCGCACATCCACTGCGTCAGAATAAGAGTCTTTTTTTCTCATGCCACTTCCTCCATCAGTAAATTTGTTTTCTGACTTATCACTGTCAATCTGCCCAGCAATAACAACCTTGCGCCTAAAGTTTGTAAGCAACACACTGAGTAATTACAATCTCTTCACATACAATCTAAATAACACAGATATATTTACATCAGTGACATCAGACACAACGCTTAATGCCTAATACTTAAGAAAAGGCCCATTTTTCACATGTACTGAAAAGAGCATGAAACAACATTCCAACAGTCATAGACTGTAGTCAATTCAGGTCAAGAGTCAGTAATGATATCCTTTTAAAGCCTTTCCCAGTCCGCCCTCCTCCATGCAGTGCATTTGGCAGTGAACCCAGCATCTCCTGTGTTTATGATAAATGACCTATTTCATTTTCAACAATAACAACGACTGACAAGCGCTCAGACCGCCGCTGCCGCACAGTAAATGTCACAAGAGCGAACAGGGTCCCGGGGGTTTACGGGGGTCTCGCTGTCACACCCACCTCTCTTTCTGTCCCTCTATTTCTTTCTCTCTCTTTGTGCATTTCTCTCTCTCTCTCTCGTTTGTGTCCTGCTACTATGTAACGCGTGGATGAGACTCCAGGGTGAGTTGAGCCCCAGTGCTGCAGCAAGAGCAGGCACGAGTCGGGGCGACGATTCTTATCGTGTGATTCCTATCAGCCAAGCTGACAACGGAACATAGGCAGTGTGTGTGTCTGTGTGTGTGCGTGTGAGTGGTATAGACACTCGTATTCATACATACACATTAGTGCTGTCAATCGATTTAAAAAATGTAATTAACAACAACAGAAAATTTAAGTTAATCACGATTAATCACAATTAATCACACATTTAAAGTTCCAGAATTCTCCTATATGTTTTTGTGAAGAAAGAATTTCACACATGCCCCTGGTTAATGTAGGCTTCAGCAAAGTGCCGTTCCTGGGTTTCCATAAAACCCAACTTGAAAGAGTGTAGTTGCCACAGGTTGTGTATGACAGGGATGGCCTGGGGTGACTGACAATATGATTCTTTAACTCCCCCCCCCACCACCACACACACACACACACACCACTTACATCCCAGGTGTGCAAGTTCTGCACACTCCCCTTTGCTTCAGATCAAGAAATCCTGCCACTGAAAACGATGTCTTAAATTATTTACAAAGTAGACTAGCATGTTTCTACAAGTACCTACAGTTGACTGTTGAAATTAAATGGCACACAAAACAAAGCAAGTGGACGAACATGATCAATGACAGTCCTTGCAATGTGTGTAAGTGAGGAGGGCGCTGGCGGGTAGTGTGACGCATGCGTCTGCATGATTAATTTGCAAAAAAAAAAAAACCTTTTTACATTATTAACGCGTAAACATTGACAGCACTAATACACATACACAAAAAATCTTTGAGTGTCAAAAGGCATGCGTATCTCATTTACACTGCAAATGCCAGACATGACTGTGCACACCCAGAGGCTAAGACACATTAGAGAATATGTGCATACAAATACATAGACAAACATACCTGCATTCTCTTTGTCTCTCTCTCTCTCAAATTCATATTCTGCCGTGGCATGATGTTCATGTAATGTAACTGTCAGGGATAATGGCCACCAATGGATAAGGTAGAGACAAAGAACTACCAAAGAACTAACTATAATTAATTATGCAGTGTGGCAGATTGCTGTTTTTTAATCTATGCTAGCAACTTGCGAGTCCCTGACAAAATATTATTTAATCACTGAATTTGACATGCTTACAACACTTGGAAAAAATGAGAGAATGTTTATTGTGTTCATTCATCAGCTTGCCTCACAACAAATTCATCTAAATATGGACAGCTTGTTTCATCAACAGCGGTATAGTTGCACTGTGATTGTTATAGTAACCAATCAATGCTTCTGAAGACAACAATAGAAAAAAATTTTTTTTCATTACTCCATTTTGCAAACGTCCTGTTACGCTAAAATAATTATCGAGACACCTGCCACACAATCAGAAAGCCTTTCTCATCTCCAGGGTGTAAATAGTTTTCAAAATGGTGATCATCTAATTATGGCTCATTCAGTAGAAGTCGATCACACAACTATTAGCTCCATGGCACACCCCCTCAATTGCTACCAGAGTCCCTTCATTCATTCAGCAATATTACTACAGCACTGTGATGCTTATTGCATTTTGCCTGATCATTAAGTTTCCTTATGAAATTACAAGTGCTTCAAAGCCCTCCGTCGAGCATCGTTGGGGAACCTCACATGCCATAAATGGACATGTTTTAGCGTGAGCAACATGTGCTAAATTAGTATTATTAAACTTCGCTCTGCATCCTGTTGGGCAACCACAATTAGTAGCAGGAACAGCACGCTAGCAGCATCAGGGAGGAGAAAGAGAGAAAGACACGCAAGCGCTGTGCCTGCACACACACACACATACACACACACACACACACACACACACACACACACACACACACACAGACAAAACCACGCACATGTGTGCCTGCCCCCCATGCCCATTCTTTCTTCTCTCTTTTGATTTTCTTTTCTCCCATTCGTATTCATTTTCTTTTTCTTTTTTTTTGTGGTAACATAGCCTGCAGTTATTTATTAGAGTTGTATGAAATTTTTATACGGCAGCCGAGCGCTCCCTTTCATCAGCGCTAGTGGCTGACGGGGAGTGCCAGGGCTGGAGCAGGAAGCACGAGCAGCAGCAACAGCAGCAGCAGTCACTTGGCAGGTTGCAGAGGGAGTGGGGATGAGGATGGGGGTGGTGGTGGCAGTGGAGGGGATAGGCTGGGTTATGTGTGTGTGTGTGTGTGTGTGTGTGTGTGTGTGTGGGTGGGGTGAGGAAGAGAGGAGGAGAGCAGGTGGCACATGAGGGCATGCCTTTAGGTGACAGTCACAGAGGTAGGTGGGGACAGGAAGCAATGTGTGTGTGTGTGTGTGTACACACTTTCTCTCCTGATGGAGGGAACTTCCTGCCTTTAATGTACAAAGAGCAAATTAAAAGAAAAGCCTTTGTGACTCCAGCACTAAGATGGGTGTTTAATGCAGAGGAGGGAATTGCTGAGGGAAAGCACTATCAAAGACAAAGATAAGAGGGGGGGAAATGAAGTGACAGATCGCTGTGCACTCATGAACGGGCCTTTGGAGTTCAGCTTGCTGCTACTTTCTGTTTCATATGATAACTATGAGCATATGGGAAACACAAGCACAGGTGTTTTATTTTTTTTTTGATGTTGCTTTTGTTTATTTGTGGGGAAAGGTGGGGTGGGGGCGTGGGGGGTTGTTTGGTGGCTTGCTAAACGCAGTGGAGGGTCTGGAAGAGCCACTCAACCAGTCCACTGAGAGGGCCTGAAACCTCCATCTAAAACATGTAGCAGCGTCTCTCTAACAGCTTCCTAAAATATCACCACTGCTCCTACTGTGGATGTTAGGTGAAATTTCAGCAACCGCTACATGTCAGCCAGAGAGGTGGCGAGGCCCAGTGTAAAACAGTGTTATGGACACAATTACCAGTCCAGATGAAGCTTGTTAGGGCTGTATCATAAGTGACTTACAAGAGAGGTACGATGTAAACAGGAGATTAGAAAAAAAAGTCTGCAGCGTTAACAAAGATCATTGAACACTGACCAAGATAAAGCAACATAATACATTACAATGGGAGCAAACATGAATAGTTCCAGTCTACATAAGTGGGAGTGTCACATAACGAACTTAACAAAGTTTGTGCCTCTTGCTCCGTGTTTACCCTCTCTGGCATTAAGATGACTACCGATGGCAGCATTGAGACAAATGGGGTGGGAGGTGTAGTATGGACGTTAGGATTGACACCTGAACACAATTTGTGCTTTAGCAACATCAGGGAAATGGAAGCATCAGATTAGGGCTAGGCAGATCAGATGCATTTACCCCCACCCCCCATCACCCCCATATACACACACATATACCTCCTCCCCTCCCCTCCCCTCCTCTTGCAAGAAATGATCAGCGACCTCATTACGCCGTCATCTGAATCAATTCATTTCTTTTGCCCCTGCAAAGTCCCCGATAAACAAAATGCATCTGCACTCGCGGTCTAGTTAATCTGGCTGATTGAAGTTAATTGCAGTCTTTGGCCACCTCCATGCCAACGGGCTAATTAGCACGGTTGCCAGCGAACAGCCCTGATTGAGAGCAACCAGCAGATGCAAGCACCCTGCTTCTGCCAAATGGCACTGGCTGGGGGACTGAAACCTGGATATATGGACAAGACACAGATGGAGCTTGTTGGCCACACTAACGACAGCCTCATTCCTAACGAAAGAAAAAATATGGCAGAGGATCCTCATTTTATCATTTTAAGTTTCCTCTGGTGTAGGTGTCGGTGTGTGTGTGTGTGTGCGCATGCGTGTATGTGTATGTGTATGTGTAGGTTTGTGTATGTGTATGTGTATGTGTAGGTTTGTGTGTGTGTTTCTCTCAAAGCAGACTCATTTTAATGATGTAGCAAACTTTCCAGTTCCACAACCAGACGCATAAAGGTCTCTGGGAAGTCTGTGGGGAAAACTGTTGTAAGAGTAATGCACTTAAAATTCCACCAAAATACAGACTGGAGAGAACATCTGACCGATTGGAGTGACTACAACAGCTCCCCCAAAACTGAGGCCAAAACTCTAAAATTCTCTTTGAAATCCATGTCTACAACCAGTCCATCTGTGTACATTCTCTTCTTCCTCAGTTACACTTTATAATACGTATTCCAGTAGAATATCTGCAAAGGCTTCATTTGAACTATTTAGCAAAAAGCTACATAAGTATTGGTATTAGAAGTATAGTGATATGAATAAGCTACAACAATTATTAACAATCAATAAACTAACCCATGGGTCCCGGCTATACTATCTATTGAAGTCCTTCATTATACAGTATTACCTAAATATATGATATATGATACAGGATAAAAGAAATGGTTGGGTGAAGCATGATAGTCTTTCAGATATGAGTGAACCTGTTTGAAGGGCATTATCCAATTTTGTTAATTCTGAATGAGTGCAACCATGGGCGCCTTTTCAATGGTAAATGTCAGATGAGTAGGACTAGGGGGAGAGTGAGCCTTTCAAAGCACAAGGCCGCTGTGATTGAAGCCCAGCTGATCTCTTGTCCCAGTTCTGCCTTAATGGGTTCATAAGCACTCACTCCCCTCTCCTCCTCTGCTTCCTCACACCATCCACTCTCATCTCCTGCTCTTTCCCTCCTTCCTTTACCCATCCTCTTTAAGTTGTCCTTTGCTCCATAACACTCTCCAGCTCACCCATCCGATCTCCATGTTCGATTCCACCTATATTCTTCCATTCCTCTTTCTCATCCTCCCATTCTCTCCTTTATTCCAATCTCTCTTTCTCTCTGTTCTTCACTACTTCATTCCTCCTCTATCTAGGATTCAATGCAACACTTTTCACTGGGCTCTTCTCTCTCCTGCCTCTCCAAATAACCCTTTTCTCCTTTCCTCTCCTCTTCTACCTTTCTCTCCCCCTCCCTTCTTTTCCTCTCCTCCCTTCCTACTCTTTCATTCTTAATTCCCTCATATTTAATTCCCTCCTAAAGCCCTTTCTTTCCTTCTCATGCATTTCTTTCTGCTTCCTGTTCTTTGCCTGTTGCTCTCCTCAGTCTGCCTCTCACTCTTCCTTCTTCCCCTCACTCTCTCTTTTCTTCCACCTCTTTCTCTCTCTTTTTTTCTTTCTTCCCATGCCTTCTCTTTCTCCTCTTCTTCCTGCCAGTAATTGCCCACTGGCGTGTTGTCCTGGAGACTTTCAGAAGTGCTCTGCAGAGGGCAAAAGCACTTTAGAATTGAACACATGGTCCCCAATACACATGCACACACACACACACACGCACAGACACACACCTCCCAAACCCCCAGCCAGTGAGTCAGTAAGGCTCTGACTCAACGGCAGACCACAGGAGTGAGAAAGGTCAAAGCTTACGTTATCTGTCCTCTAAATCTCTCTCGCTCATCATGCTGGGATGCAGTGTGTGTGTGTGTGTGTGTGTGTGTGTGTTTGTGTTTTATCTACCTCTGCAACACTCTGCTGGGTGGGTGGGTAGTTTAGAGACTGCTGTTGTCTGTGAGACATTTTGAGAAACTTTTTATCTGTCCTGAACTTTACAAATGATTTTGTGTATATGAGTGTTTGTGTGTGTGAGAGAGAGAGAGTGTGTGTGTGTGTTCGAGAGCGATAGAGAGAGAGAGAGTGAGATCGGCCATGTCTCCCTATGCATGTTCCTGGTGTGTGCTGGTCCTTTTAATCTCATTCCCATTCTGCTCCACAGCAGCCAAGGCTGGCGCACCAGCCGCATCCCCCAGCACAAGGGGGTTATTGTGGGCAGTGGTGTGACGGCAAACCCCTCTGACCAGAAACAAACAGGAGCCCTGGCTCACACCAGCACCTCCTTCTGACGCATGCTCATAATGTTTACAAACACACACACACACACAAACAAACAGTGACAACGTACACTTGCTCACAGTTTCTCTTTTTCTTTCTCTCTCCCTCTCTCTCTCTCTCTCACACACACACACACACATACAATCTCTCTCTCTCTCTCTCACACACACACACACACACACACACACACACACAAAAGGCCACACCGGCTAACAAGGCAGATTTGAGCCAGTAGGTTGCACTAGGATCAACAGAGTGATCAGCCAAGCATTCCCCACCCCCACCATTCTCCTTGGAGAAAGTTACTGGACCGGATGCAAGAAGTGTTCCCACCAGCCAAGCACAGTACCACTCTTTTTCTTCTTCTGCAGTGAAAAACAAAAGAAGTGGCTTGATTGATGTGATAGACTTTGTGTACGTATTTGCTGTTTGTTCTGCTAAGCCTTTGGAGTGATGCTGTGAAATTAACATTTTAAAAACTGCACAACTCAGCAAAAAGAGACAAAAAAAACATTCAAATGTTTGTGCATCTAGTCTGGTGGAATGGTTACTTCAGGATCATGTATTTTTATACTTGATAGCTCTCTCACAAACACACATGCACTCATACACAGAGACACACACATGTGTGTGAGCTCTCCTTACCTGTCGGTTGTGTCTGATTATGTGCTTTTTTGAGCAGAACAAAGCTGGGTCTCTGAACCAAGTCCATCCCTATGGTAGAAGCATGCTGCCGCCACGCTCCGCATGCTTTCCCGCTGTCTCACTGGCCAGAGTGTCTCTGTCGGAGGTCAGCCGGCCCGCACAGACTCACCCCCTCCAGTCAAGGGCACGGGGTCAAAGGTCATGTCAGGGTCAGGGGTTAGGGGTATGGTCAGGGTTAGGGGTCAGAATTAATGTGCTTATACAGGTAATTGGTAAAGGGTATATATTGCTGATGGGTTAATCTGGGTGAATGCAAGTGGTTTGTTGACGTAGTGAGTAAGGGAGTGGAACATGGGAACAACGGGTTAGGATTAAGATTAGGTGTGGATTAGGATTAGAATTAGGGTTAGTTTTAGGGTTAGGGTTAGACACCGACTATCACTGACAAATGAAATCTTGTGTTCCTGGGTGCTGTACTGTAGGTAAAGCCATTGATTGAAACTATCAACAGAAACTTCCAGAAACTGTCAGCTAAATGAGATCCCTCGCCCAAACACAAATGAAGGCATCCTGCCTTCCTTTCCCCCGGCCTCCTCAAAATTTGGACAGCAGATTTAAAGTCCTTTCAGAAAGCAGATTTTTTTTTCCATTTTGTATTTCTCTGACGGTTTCTCCCCTCACTATTTTCCCCTGCTGTTTCCACCAGACTTCTGGGCTTTGAAGTTAACTGAGCTTGTCTCTCTCTCTCTCCCTCTCTCTGTGTCAGGGGGAGGTTAAACATGTGTAGAAAGTGCTGAAAGGGAGACAAACAAGTGCCAGTGCAGGGCAGCACAGCCTGGCCAAGAAAAGCACAGCCAAGTCAAGAAATCTGGCTCATAACTTCAAGCCCACCATTTAACAGATGGGAGGGAGAGAGGGAGAGACAGGAAGAGCTGTGTGGTTGTGTGCATGTGTATGTGTGTGTGTGTGTGTGTGTGTGTGTCTGTGAGTGCGCGTGCGTGTGTGTGTGCGTGACTGTGTGTGTGTCTGTCTCTGTGTGTGAGTGTGTGTGTGTGTGTATGTGTGGGCATGCGTGACTGTGTGTGTGTACTCGTTTATTAGTAATTGGGGGGAGGTACACGCTGCAGCACATGACAAGCATGGAGAAACATTTTGTTTTGGATTGCAAAGGCAGTCTAAGCCTTTTACTGGCTGTACAACCAAGTGGCCTCTGCCCCATATCTCTCTCTCTCTCTCTCCACCTTCATCTTGCCTCCTGTCTATGCATCCCTCTCTTTCTCGGCTCTGTAATAGATTTATGTACGAAGAGAGATTGGAGGCCTGGTTGGGGATGCATGGGTGGAAGTGAGGGGTGGGGTGGTGCGGGGGCGCTGGGTCGTTAGGTTGTTGGGGTTCGCTCCAGCAGCCTGACTCTAATTGTTGGCGCTCCAGTGCCAAAGTCACCCAAAGAGCACGGCGGCTCCGGCTGGGGAAAATTGAACAAGCATCAGCCGTCAGGAACGCTTACCCTCAAGCTTGTGGCTGAGGCTGGCAGTTTACCCGCCCTGCAATTACCCACAAGCCCCAGCGAGCCTGGGGGGAGACTACCACAATCAGCAGAGAGGGGCAGTGTCAGTGGTGGCGCTGTATGTGTGTGTGTATGTGTGTGTGTGTGTGTGTGTGTGTGTGTGTGTGTGGAATGGGTGAGGTACCCACACGTACCACTTCTCTCAATCCCAATCCCTCCCTGCTCTCCTAATGCTGTAGAAAAGTGGACCGACATCGAACTTGGAATTGGAATTAGTGGAATAAAATCTGGGGGATGGGGGTGGAGCTCTAAAATCAAGAAATCAGCAAATCAGCATTGAAATCACAAAGGCTGCTGCATCTACCTGTTCAAAGGTGAAAGTTTGCATCAGTCAAGCAGAGCTACCCCGTCAAGACACAAGATGAAAACACTGAATTAATCAATTTGTTCTATGCAACCAATGTACAAAAATGAATAATGGGGACATGAATAATCCAAATGACCTGGGTGATTAGCGTGACTGATTGCTGATGGCTGACAAATAGCTTTCTCTTAGGGAGGTGGGGGGGGCCCATTGTGGCTCAGACAGCATTTGCAATTTCACCTCCTTGCCCTCAGTACATATGGGCAAGGCTGCAACTGTGACTGCTGCTGCTACTGATACCACAGGCGCCCTGAGCGGAGCATCAAGCCTGAGAGCTCAATTGATGCCAATGCCGCTGCTCTAACGAGATGTTATGGATCTGAGATGGAGAGGGAGCGGGCTGACTGTGTTCGCCCGCAAACGACAGATGTTCCTGCTCTAATGAATCTGTATCAGTTGTCAGTCATGACATGACAAACAAAACACCAGGTAGCTTTCCTGACTGAAAAAGCTCCCTCTCTCTCTTTCTCTCTCTCTCCCTCTCTCTGTCTCTCTGTCACCTGCCTGTTTGAGCATCTGTCCCCCTCCTCTATAGCTACCCATGGCTCCCCTCCCTTCACTGGTGAAATGCCTATTCACACAGTAAAAAAACTTAAATGGACGAGAAACGTGTTAACACATCCTGGTGTGTGTGAGTGTGTGTGTGTGTGGGGGGGAGAGAGACAGAGAGAAATGTACCATGGACTATATGTGAACTGAGCCAGAACATGGAGTGTGTGGAGTGTGAAGGGAAGATGGAGGGACTGAACAAAGAGCCTGGATCTCATGAAATGAACCAAATCACTGAGTCTCTACTCCTCACAGACAAAAGAAACCACTTGCCAAAACAGAAACAGAAAATCTGCTTCTACTCTGGCATACTGTTGCTAAAGCACAATTTCTTAAACGTTGAGCAATAATACATCTCAACAGCCCGGTCATTCTGCATTAGTTGACAGTAAAGGAGTGGGGGTTAAAAAAAAGCCCAATGACATTAGAGGGGAGTAAATAGTTAGTAGGTTTAGGTTAGTAAGGCCATACGGATCATTTGTGGAGTAAGGGGCTGAGTTAGGGAAGGGCAGATCAGAAAGAACAGGAGGATTGTTGGTTTCTGGTATGGGAGGTGAGGAGCAGTAGAGATGGTTAGGGAGGGAAGGGGAGGGCAGGTGGTGCTCCGGTCCAGATAGGGGTGTCCGGGGCTGGGCTGGTGCCTCTGGCCTGACCCCTGGCTCAGTGGGACAGTGGGACAGCAGCGGGGGGCGACTCTACGCTAAACCACACCTGACCAGCTTGTGCCGACTCCTGGGCTGACATAATCATGCTTGATCCTCCCACTCCGCACACAGCCAAAGTCTCCAGGAGTATCACCCTCACTAATACCCACCCCAGAAAATTCTAGAAGCTCACTTAGTTTTATATTAATACAGTTTTATAAAACCGATACTACCAACTGATGCAAAGATTTCATTTAGTATTTATAGACACTGAACTCAAATGGTTCATTTGTACACTTAGCTTTGTAGCAGAAGCCACAGACGCTAGTGCTCTATCCCCATCTATAGTAATGCTTACGGAAAATAGCTAGTGGACTTGAACTCTAGAGATACTCCTGAAGAGGTCATTCCCATTTTTCCCTCTGCATTTAATCCTGTGTCCCTATCCTATGGTTTTCCCTGAATGCAGCACGTGGGAAGTGGGTGGATCACAGCCCCTAACACTTACACTGCACGTCTACACGGATGGACTTGATGGCAGCCACCCCGATGCCATTCTCCGCTTTGCAGTAGTAGCGGCCACCTTGCACGCGTGTGATGCCCACGATCTGTAGCGTCTCATTGAAGATGGATGTCTCCTGGAACTTGTCCGAGGCACTCCCCGCTGTTTTGGTCCACCGCACCTGAGGGTGAGGAAGAGATGAATTTTAGTAACATAAGACACTTTTCAATTGACAGTCACAATCATGAACCTTTCATAATTCTTAATGCATACCATACATTGTTAGATTTTAGTGCAAAACATCAAATCTAAGGGCCTGTGGCTGGGCAGGTTGATAAAAAGTGTGGCATTGCTACTGCTGGCTGATACATACTGCACTGGATTGTAAAATGTGAAAAAGGTCTTTGGAGATCACTTAAGCTACAACTTCTCTATGACCCTCTAAACCTGTCAAGTGTCCAGTCTCACACATGACACAATGAAAGCCCTTACTCTTAACAAATCAGTTCCCATAAGTTAACAACCCCCTATGGTCCAGGGCAGTCATTAGCCATACAGAGAAGATCAGCAGTTGCCTGCGATTGTCAAAGTCCTTGGTGAGCGGGACTTTGGGGGGCAAGACACACACGTTTACCTCCAGGGGTGACCCCTGCCTGAGGCGTTGGCTGAGTGAGCGAGCGACACACATGGCTTGGCACCAGTTACACGGTGTGAAGTTTAGGATGCACCCGGCGACGGATTAGCGAATTAGTCAAACCTGAGCCGACATGGTTCCCTGTTTATTCAGCTGTGTTTGCTGGAGGATTTGGGAGACAGCTGCCTCGCATTGATCCGATAGGGAAGGTGAGACACTAATCGCTGCATGTCAATGGCTACTGACTCCACTCCATAAAAGCACTATCAGCCGCATCAACAAACAGCAGTGTTGCGCGCAGTCGACAAAGATGACTGAAAGAGTATAGTGGAGCTAGTGTTTTTATCTTCGTATGAGTTTGAGTGTGTGTGTGTATTTGGTTTAATTTCAATCAAAATCAGCCATGAGTTGCACTGATATCAGTGATGTTTGCTCTCTTTCTGTCACTCTGCCAGGGAACATCAGTGTAATCCTATAGTGAGCCCTCCCCTCCTACACACTATAGTCACAGCCTGAGCACAGATATGGTGACGGCCCCCTTTAAGTGCCTCAAATGTTACTGCTGCTCAGAGCAGTGTGTTTTAGGGCTGTGTGATCTTTTTTTAGTTAACACTAATATCTACCACTACCACAATTAACAAGCAAAAATAGCTAATTTCACAAGAGACTCGACAGGTTTAGTGGCAACGTTCTCTTATTGCAGTTCTCTTATTTTTATCTCATCTTCCTCATTTCGAGTGAATAAAATGCATGTTTCCTCATGTTTCTCAATCTTACCAGCACGGTCCTACTGCGTCTGTGTTCTGATTTCCTCGCCACTTAATTTTTCCTGTCAGTAAGCCATGATGCACCTCATAGTTGAATTCAATAGTGACATACTGTGCATTCGGAGTTGCCAGTATTGCATTGCATTGCATTGCGGAAACACCATAATTATTTAGTACATCATTAAAACAATTTTCATTCAGGCCACACAGCTAAAATTCTTTTCAAGCTTTTTGAATCGGGCCGCATGAGATGATGTGAAGGGCCAGATCCGGCCCCTGGGCCGTTTATTTGACAGCCCTGTCTTATTGATTAGAGAGGTAGAGTGATGTGGCAGGAATTTCCCCACGCATATTAATGAAACTGGAATAGTAATGAATAGTTTAGTAATAGGAATAGCCTGTTCTGAAACGGAGGGGGGGGGGGGGGGGAGGATTCAGGCATTTTTAGCAAACTGCTTCAGACCTATGTTCGACCTATGTTAACTCATAACTAACTGTATAATAGGGCACCTTTGATTAAATGTTCACAGCCCAAGTTCAGCTTGAAATCCAGTGGTTTACATATATTTCATCACAAGAGTCACAATAAAACATATTCTAGCTTTTATAGTAATAGATGTGTTATAAGCACTTTATAATGCAATTGGCAGATGCTTCCCTGTGTTCATAGTTAGATGACTCAACAGTTGATCAGAATGTTATGTCTTATGGCACTGTGGACAACAACAACAATAATAATAATAATAATAATAATAATAATAATAATAATAATAATAATGAACATGCCAGCAACATTTAGCCCGTCTCTCCTGGAGGACAGCTCTGCCTTCAGTAATGCCCAAGGCTATAGCAGGACCAACAGCAAAAGCACAATGCTTCCTGAGCTCTCTCAAAGAACAGTATGAAGAAAAAACAAGAACGATATACAGAGAAATAGCAAAGGCGCATGAGAAGTAGCGAGAGAGAGTGTGTGAGTGTTTGTAAGAGAGAGAAAAAAAAAAGAGACAGAGCAAACAATTGAAAGCCTTCACTGTCTGGTGAGAGCGGCAGCTCCGTATCAACCCGTCATCACTCAGTCCCTTTATCTGTCTCTGTGTGAAGATTATTCCCAGTGATGTCTGTGGATGAATCTCTCTCTCTCTCCCCCTCTCACGCACCCACTTCTACCACCTCTTTTTCACCAGTCCATCCCTCTCTTTCTCACCCCACTCAGTCTTTTTCTCTATATATTTTACTATTGTTTTTTTTCTTGTCCTCACACCTCATTCACACTCAGGGAAGAAAGCCAGCAAATTCCAACAGGCCTCATCAGATATTTGAGTCCTCATCTCTCTGTTGCTGAGATGGAAACAAACCACTAAATCTCTGTATGTATTAGTGGGAGAGACAAAATGTGTGTGTGTGTGTGTGTGTGTGTGAGAGAGAGAGAGAGAGATTTTGTTGGTATGGGTTGTGTATGGCATGTGTATCTGTGTGTGCATATCTTTCTGTGTGTGTGTGTGTGTGTGTGTTGGGGGGTGTAGTGAAGACAGAGACAGAGACGTGAGACGTGCATTTCACACTACCGCTTTCATCACTCCAACAATAAAGCCCCCCCATCCCCCTCCCCCACTACAAAAGCAACACCAGAACCCCAAGAGATGCCATGCAAAAGGGCTCAGACAATTTGCATTCAACAGGCGATTTCTTGTGATGGAGCCTCCGGTCGCCTGGAGAATTGCCTCCTCCTCCACCTCTCCCTCCCTCCTCCTACTATTCCTAACAGCCCCTCCGCAAGGCTAATACAATGAAGGTAATTTAACATATTGGGACACACAGCGTGTTGTCTTGTTTGCTTGTTCTATTAAGGCATAAAAAAGCTGCTTGCAACACGCTGTCAGACACCAAGCCTAAATAGGATCCAGCAGGAAAGCCGGTGTGACAGCGATCACACGTTAAAGGAGGGGAAAAAAAGAGGAAAAGCTAAAAAGACGCTTGATGGGAAAATATAATGTGCTATTACAGCTCTAATTACAACAAATTGATTCCCTGGAAGGGAATAACAGGAGGAAAACAATATTCCTTAGCGCCAGCGACATTATCTTGCGTACCCACTGCCATCGCCACCGCCCCCTCTCCCCTCCTTACTGTCATTACATAGCATATGCAACACTATCAGAGCTCCGCAAATGACCTCCTATCTAAGGATGGTATCGCATAAAGTGTATTGAGCTGGGAGAAGTGAGCTCTCATTATGTTTATCAGTTATGGATCACTGCCATCTCGGGTACAGACAGAGGACAACTGCAGAGTAAAAAAAAGACCAAGTTTCAGTGCACAGACAGAAAGTGAGAAAAAATGAGAAACAGAGATGGAGAGAGAATGGCTCACTCCATTCGTCCACTAACACTAAGCCCTGAGCCCTCAAAGACTTAAGCTGATTCACGACAGTTAAAGGAAAAGTCCGGTACATAAATATCAAGCCCTATCACTTTTGCTTAAGTTTATTGAGTGCTGTTGACAGGAAGAGGAATGAGAAAATTCGGTACAACATTGACCAAATTTGCAAACCAGCAGCTAACACTAACTGAAAAGGACAAAACCTAAAGCGAGTTTCCCTGCCCCCATTAGTTAGAATGAGCTGGCATAGTGCTATTCGGCCCTCCATGTACCAAAGTCTCACATTCCTCTTCCTGACAGCACCATGGGAGTCAGAGCAACAGGGATATGGATTGAACGACTTTTCCCAATGGAAAAAGGAGAGAGGACCCCTTATCAGAACTTCACAGCTACTGTACCTGAGCAATTAGGTATGAGACAAATAAATCTTGAACTTGAAACAATGATACAAAGATCTAGAAAACAAAAGAATGATCAGGTGAATAAAAAAAGAGATGAATGAAAAACTGTGAGGAAGGAGAACAAGAATAATGGCGGCAAAACAATGTGAGCAATGGCATTGATCAGGATTCAGACCTTAACAAGTGCCAGGCTAGGCCGCAGGGGCGCTGTGCTTTTAGTGTGCCTGTCCATCACACTCAACAGGAGCTTCAATCACCAGTGTGCTTTATGGGCGTGGGTGGGAGCAGCGAGGGGTTAGTCTGACCTCCACACAGGCTCCTGGAGCAAACAGAGAGGGTCCCAGTCCCACGGAACATCCTTCTCAGCTGTCGGAGAGAGGGCCAGGTCTCTGGGCGGCATTAGAGATGGGAGGACGAGCTCACGCAAGCGTGCCTTCGCAAACCACTGAACTTTGTGCTAGAATAGAGATGTTGTGTCCCTGACAAAGTCCCTGACAGAAAAGGCTCATGGATTCTCTCTTTCTCTCCTTCTATCCTCTTTTTCTCTCTTTCCCTTCCTTTCCTTCACTTTCTTCCTCTCACACTTCCAAATTTCCCTCATCTCCCTCTCTTTCTTTATGTTCATCTTTCCACTACCATGAGTCCCTCTATTCTCCACCACCCCCCCCCCCTCTCTTTCTCTCTCGCTCTCTCTTTCTTCTATGTCTGTCTCCTTTGCCCCGGCCACCACTGGGGAGACACAGCCTCTGTAGCAGTGACATGAAGCGATAAGTCACTGTCACTGCACTCAGCTACTAACTGCAGACTGGGCCAGTCGGTGGAGCAGCGTCGGGAGCCGAGTCGGGGCAGGGGAAAAGCCCGGGTTGGGTTCAATGTAGCCCGGGTTGGGTGGAACGGAGTGAGTGACATGGCGGCACATTCCCAGGGCACTGATGTGAGGCCTCTCTCTCCCACTGACTCACTGCCAAGGTGGCCAAGGAGGAGAGAGAGGAGACACGTCCTGACACACAGTGCACCAGGCCTTTCATGAGGAGACTGCCTTCACTGACAGATGATTCTCTCTGTCTCATGCATGCACACACGCACAGACAGACATACACACACACACACACACACACACAGGAATACACTCAAAGGCAGATAGTTACACACATGTACATACACTCGCATAGAGGCACACACACATGCACCCACACACATGCAAGGTCACAAGTGAAAGAGAGACAAGTAGCAATATCAATGGGAGACTCACAAAGAGAAATGACATGCCTCTTTCAACAGTCGTGTGACTCACACACACATATACAGAATAACATGGACGAACACATAGGGTATCTCTCTCTCTCTCTCTCTCCTTTATTGAAATGATCAAAAGGAGTAAAAAGTGCCAGACTATCTCAGATGACCACCTCCACTACATTGCCATGCTTGGTGGCCCTAGGGGGCAGCTGAAAATAGATAACAGCACATTGCCATGGGCACATGTTTTAGGTCAGGCAGCAGGTACAGATGCTCGTGGAGTCAAGGGCAAGCTGGCGTGTTCTCCATGTCAGTGAATCAGCACAGACCTCACAGGGGGTTTTGGGGTTTCCAAACAAAGCAAAGTAAACAGAAAAAAAAGAAAAGTGTGAGTGTGTGTGTTTAGAAACACTGACGCAGAACTGTGGGCCTAAGAGACTTTGTGGGGAACAATTTGTTCCTGCCACAATTTCTTCGAAACAAGGGCCAGAAGAGGGAAAGACTAGCCTAAGTTAATTCAAAGGTTCTCAACTCACTAATGAATTCAACAACTGTCCGTGCACACCGGGAAAATAAGGGTCTGTGACAACAACTGCCTTTTGATGTTGAGTTGTATAGACACAAACTGGTTCTATTGGCAATGCATACAATTAGGTTCTTAAAAGTATAACAAACAGTGATGGTCACATAGACAGGTCTTGTGATAATGTGATGTACAAGCTCCCAGAAAAATCACATCATTCACTGTTACTGATGCCAGGGTTTTTGGGGGTGTAGTAACCTCATAGATGAGGAGATTTTGGAAAATCAATGTAAAATCTCAGTATTAGAGATTCACTTTGTGCAAAGAGTGTGGATACTCTTGCTAAGCATGCATTTAATTTGCGTTGGGTGGAGAGTGGGCACTTTGTTTGAACTTTTAACCTATTGGTTCTGCCATCAATATCTGCTCGCTGATTGGTTGCTTAAAAAATAGTCAGGGAAACCGAAGACTTAGGTTTAGGTTAGGACTTAGTACCCTGACACCGTACTGTGGCAAAATGCCATATTGAGCAGAGGTATTATAGCACCGTTAGCCTGGCTACTGGAACACTTCCACAGCTTGTACAACCACAGTTTGTATTTGTTTATTGGTTCACTGATGAAGTGATGTTTGTGTGTGTTTGTGATTCCATTCTGATTAATGCATGTCTGTATAAGGTCTTTTTATGCATGTGAAAAAAGTAAACAGGAACACAAAGAACAAAATTGAGAGAGAAACAGGAAAAATAAAGGGCAGAATTGCAATCCTCCAACCCTGCCTGGCAAAATGACAAATTTTCCCCTTACTGATGATGCACTGCATTAAAAAAAAAAAAAACACCTTGTGTTCTTGATCTAATCAAAGGTGCTGTACCAATCGCTGACATTAACCTGCAGAAATGTGCCAAGTCTGGCTGTCAGCTCCATTTAAGGACAAGAAGGCTAGGCTGAATTGAGTTACAGGCCTAATCCCTTTATCAACAGGGAGTAGTTAGGAGCCAGTAATTGGCAGTGGCACAGCCTCACACATGGAGCAGTGTGACTATGCAAAGAGGTGGTGGCATCTGGGTATGCATGTGAGTGAGCGTGTATGTGTATGTCGATGTGTTTAAAAAATGGAGTGTCAAAGGCTGATATGACTCAGTGTCAGAAAATGCCGGAAGGACTTTACAGAAGGCCATATTAAAAAAAGAAAAAGAAATAAAGGAAATAAGCCATTCGGTAACCATTCCAAATACTCGGCCATAAAAAAGGGCAGAGAAATCACAGCAGTAAGCTTAAAATAAGCCATTAAACCATTTTCATGATCCATCTCCGGGCGAAAGACAAATCTGTCAAAAGATTAAAGCGGGGAAGACAAGCATTAAGCAATAAATGTCTCTTTGTGGTGCTTCAGCTGAATTGGCTTCATTCAGCAGCAGGCTAATTTGTAATGGCAGTTATTGGATGGGAGGACAGAGAAAGATGAAGGAGCTGAGAGAGAGAGAGAGAGAGAGAGTGATGTGATGGAGTAGCAGAAGATGATACAGAGGGAAGGATGGAGGGAGGGACAGTAAGGAACCTCTGACAGGAGATTGAGATCCAATCTGTTTGAGGTTGGTGAGGGGCTGGATTAAGGTGTGTGTGTTTGTAGGTGTGGAGGAGGGTCACAGTGGAGATGCTGAACTGGTGTCATTTTTTTCCGCTGTCTCATCTAGATTTCTCTATTCCCCTATCGGAGGTAATCTGAGTCTGTGAACAGTGCCAGCTTTCAACTGAGTAAGGGCTCTGTTCACAGCCTTGACTAAATGTGTTTTCGAGAGGGTGAAAGTGGGGGTTATATTTTGAACATCACGGGGGAAGAGAGCGAGACAGCGTGCTACCATCAACCGGAGCTTCAGGCTCTGAGGCGTCACATGGTGCCTTGTGTGACAACACAAAGGGTTATCTGTGTCTGAGCCTCGGATCCAGGCACCCCATAATTATCCCGCCCAAACAAATGAGAAAGGAATTTATTAAGCATAACTGATGGAAATCATAGACAACAGATACCAAAAGATTACATCATTAAATCATGATGGCTTGCACTTCCATTATATTGTCTTTTTTTTTCTTCTCTGAAGATCACACTCTGGATTACATAGTCAAATCAATCAACTTCGTTTTTGAAGACATATTCATTTACCAGTGGCAAAATGCCAGGCCCTCTTTCAACAGCAGGGCTGCTTACTGACATGCTAATTATTACTAGTGAGAGTTGGCAAGTCAAGAGAGAAACTGTAGAGTATCTGATGTGAGCATAGTAGGGTTAAGGTTTCAACATGACCAGGGTCAACCACTTACTCTGCTCCAGTCCACACTGGTCCCATCCAAATATAACCCCATACAGCGCTACAATATTGACATTGTATCTTTTTTCCTAACTTCTTCTATCAGTCATGTTTCATTTTTTTACTTTCTTTTTCCCCATAAGTCTCTCCTCACTCCTGTATATGACACAGGCCCATGACGTAACTCTGGGTTCAGTCCACAAGCATGCTAATAGTAATATTACAGTAATAGATGACTATGATACACTATTGGAATAGTATTCTCACACACTTCCACACTTCTACACACTTGCACATGGGTCAGTGTGGCTGTACTAATGTATTTGGGGTGCCGGGGCCATGTTGAAAGGCCGTCAGGCATCTGTGTGTTTGTGCTTTGTAATGATGACGGGGAGCCTTTTGTCACGAGTGTGGCTGAGCTGGTGGAATTCAATCTGGAGGGAGTGGTGTCAGAGCTGACCATCAGAGAAAGTGAGAACGCTGAGAGACCGGAATTGGAGTCGAGACAGAGGAGACGAATGCAGAAACAGAGGGGGAGAAAGAAAGGAGAGAGGGTGGATCAGACATGGAAGAACATGGGATAAAAAAGAGAGAGAGAAAGAGGAGAGGTGTTGGTGTTGAGGAGCAATAGAGAGGTGAAGATTAGAGTGGAGGAGGAAAAAGACAAATGGTGAGGGTTGAGTACAGCAATGAGGCCCTTTAGGGTTCAGTTACAGATGCCAGGAAGGGTCCTGAATCCCCAGGGCTTGTGTTTCCAGATCCTTCCAGGAGATCAATGCATTTGAGCCAGGCAACGACCACGATGTCTTCTTTTAAGAGGGATCATTTACAAAGAGCATATTGCAAATATCAATGCAAAGTCATGCCTCAACCTCATTTTGCTGAGGCACTCTTCACCAGCACTACAACCAGTATGCACGTGTAGACACCACCATAAGCAAAACAATATTCAACAAAGGTAATCATCAGGTTCTCCAAGGTCTTTTTGCCATTTCTGTCCACCATCATTCCCCAGCTTCAACACACACACACACACCGACACACACACACACAAATCCAGTGTCTCTGCAAACTGAGGTGAGTTTCTGGGGCTGTTTTTTTAGCGTGCAACTGAAGTTAGCGAGGAGTGTTAATGAGATGGCATTTACTCCGCAGCAAAATCAGAATGCGGAGACCCAGAGACCTTTCATATCGATGCAGCAGGCCTGTAATTATGCTTCACAGGAGAACTTCCATAATTCTCATTATTTACGTGAGCACTTACAATACAAATGATAGCTCAACAAGGGTGAAGGAAGAAAAGTATTGCTACCTTCTGATGTGTTGTTAAGAGTGTATGGATACTGTGGAAAGTGTGTGTGTGTGTGTGTGTGTGTGTGTGTGTGTGTGTGTGTGTGTGTGTGTGTGTGTGTGGAGGTTGTTCATTGCACCTGAAAATGTATGTAATTGGCCAGGCAAGAAATATTACCATAACGCCAATATAAAATCGATGTCAATAGTAGGTGAGTTCTTCTTAGAAAGAAATCTCTCTCCCTCTCTCCTTGTCTCTCTGGCACTCTCTCCATTTATACCATTCTCTCTCTCTCTCTCTCTCTCTCTTTAGAATTCAACATTCTCACAGAAACTGTGCCTGCCAGGTAGGACTCTAACGTATATATGTCGTCAAATACGTCAAATATGTCTTTCCCATTCCATATCTTCACACCTGCAGACACGGGGGCTGATGATAGACACCACGTGTGTGGTGCAAGCTGCAGGAATGTACTGAGTGAGCAGCACCACAGCGTATAGAGATGCAGTTCACTCAGAAGGAGGGGAAAAAAATTGCAGAAGGCTCCAGAACGCAGAACCCTCCCATGGGCGTGTAAGAATCTGCAGAAAACCACCTGCCTGACCTCTGGCCTCCCTCACTTGTCTGTTGGGCCACTTTCATACCCTTCTCACGCCCTTTATTTTATTCAGGCGCACTATTTTATTTATGTTCTACACAGCTATGGAGTTTATTTTCCCCACCACTTTTGTCTTCTCCCCACTACTGGAGCAAATCTTATATGATCCAGCACATCCTCTGTTCCTGAAGCTTGTCAGAAGCAGTAAGTCAAAAGGCAGAATTCTGCAGAAATTAATCAGAACAACAAGGTAACACAATCATTTGTGCCTACAGGCAATTAGACTGCGCAATAACAGACCAAGTATATCTGTTGCACTTTAATTCACGCCTCTGCATATCCATACAGTTCTTTCATGGCCATAGTTTTTTTTTATCTTATCTATTTATTCTCTATTTCTTTGATTGTCTTTTCATAATATGTCTCTGTATCTCTGTTGTGTTCATATTGTGGTATGTCTGTCTGTCTTGTCATCTGTTTTGAATACTATACGTTTTGTGAGACTTGTGTGCAGTGTTGACCACATGAATTTCCCCTGGCAAGATTTACCTTGTTCTTGACCTCGACCTTCCTCTCTCTTTCAAACTCTCTCTCTCTCTGTCTTTCTCTCTCTCTCTCCACCTGCATCCATCTGAGTTCAATTTGGGACTGTTGGATTAGTTAGCGGTCAGACTGTGACCTTGTTTATGTGGTGATGGCAGCAGAGGAGGCGGAGGTGGAGGAGGAAGAGTTGGAGGAGGAGGAGGTTTATGGTGCTGTGTGTGTGTGGGGGGGGGGTTGATGAGCTCTCTGCCATTAGATCCTCCTCAGTTTCAGGCCCCGATCGATCCGCTCCAAACTCACCTCTGAAGGACGGAAACCCGACCCCTGTGACACCGGTACTGTTGACTGCCCCCCATTCTTCCTCATCATCCCTCCCAAACCACAGTCCCCCCTCCCTCTCTCTGTCTCCCTCTTCACAAACCTCTATATTTTCCTCATGTACTCACAGTGCCTCCACTCCCAAGGTTACAGTGACCAGTCCCATGAATTAATAATGCGGGTATGAGAAGACTGGGATCAGGGCGGAGAGGTGGGGTGGGGGTTAGAGGCAGAGGCCTGGGCGAAGGGGGCGTGCAGAAGGAATCACTTTCAAGAGAGCCATTTAGCCTCCTATTGTGTTACTGAGGGGTGGCTGTGTTGGGTGCATTGAGTGGCTACAGGAGACAGGCTGTAGGGCAGAGGGGATCAGGCTCTGGCTAAAAGGCTGCAACCCCCCCCCCAACACACACACACACACCTCTCCTCACCCCCCTGGCTGCATTCCTCTGCAATGTTACAAAGACCTTCCACCTGAGCCCGCCTCTCATTTTCTCACACTCTCACTGGTGCTCCGTGTGTGTGTGTGTGTGTGTGTGTTCTCAGTCACTTTCTTCTGAATTTTCCCTTCTATTCCTGCTTTAGTTCTGTTGCACGCGCTGCTGTGGTGCTGTGTTACCCAGAACAAATCTCAAGGTAAAGGACAAAAAGTTGGATGGTGAGGTGGGCAGCGTCCTCAAGCATGCCTTTCCTGCCTGAGCAGGAAACTTTTTCTCTTACTCTTCTTTTCTTTTTCCCCCCCAACAATCTCATCCTCTTTTTTGGTTCTCTCTCTCTCTGTCCTCTTTCAATCACCTTCCAGTGCGGTCCCTCCACGCCACTCCTCATTCTTCCCGATGCCAACCAATGTGTGACTCTGTCGCCCCGACGAGGGAAAACAATTTGGGCTCAGTCAACACGAACACGAGCAGCACTGCTTTACAACTACCAGCTGGAAAGAAAAAAAAATATCCCGACACAAAAACAAACATATATGTCCTCTCTCTCTCACACAGCAAACATACACTCGGAACAGTCGGACGTGGTTGTACGGAGAGAAAGAGCCAATGGGTGTGTGTGTGTGTGTGTGTGGAGGGGGGCAGTTGCAGAAGGGAAAAACAATTAGATTCCTATCTTCTCTTGGTGCGGTGTACGGCATGTGGCGCGGCCCCTGCCTTTCGCAATCCAATCTACACAAGCGTGGGTAAACAATCAGCTCTGATCAAGCGCGGGATAAATCCTCCATCAGAGGCGCACGCCACAAAGCACCCTTTCATTACGGGGACGCCCGCCCCTAAATTGGATCGTCCCACTAGAGTGGTGGGGTTTGGGCGGGGGGTAGGGTAGGCCTGGACGCACTACATGGGGATGAAGTGTGTGTGTGTGTGTGTGTGTGTGTGTGTGTGTGTGTGTGTGTGTGTGTGTGTGTGTATGTGTGTGTTGGGGGGTGCAAGGATCAACAACCACGCACACACACACACACACACAAACACAAATACACACCACGCACAAAAACAAACACACAAACACGCACACACACACACACACAATCCGATCCAATCCCAAATCACTAAGCTAGTTCATGGCTTCATCTAAAGTGACAGGTCTCTTTGTGGTTGTGTCTGTGTGCTCCTCTCTCTGTGTGTGGTGTGGACTCGCCTCCTGAGGTAGAGCTGGATTTGGCAAATGGCTTTGAAACTGCTGACAGGTTGCATTTGGGGTGTGTGACCTGACCGTAACATGGCTGGCTGTGTGATATCTGTAGTGATGTATACGAGAGGGCCGATCAAAATAGAATAGTAGAAGATTCTGGAATTTATACTGACGTGAATCTCATAATTACCAATGTGCTATTATGCAAATGTTATATGTAAAAAATAAATATGTAAAAAATATATGAATCATGCCTCTCATCCCTATTATATGACAAAGCTGCATGCATACCATCAGGGTCACTGAAGAGACAAAAAATCGCTTTAATATTAGCTACGAAATTACTTTTTTCAATTTAAGAACTCAGCTTAATATATACCAGACATCAAACATTAATGAAAGAAATACAAATTGTCTTGTTTCTCTTTCTCTCTCTCTCTATCTCTCTGTGTTTGTTTGTGTGTTCCCATGGTGAAAAAAGTGCAAGTCGGCCAGATCTCCATGGCAATGCAATGTTAGACAGAGCACTGAGCTGAATGGAGGCCACCATAGTTTTACATCTCATATGCCCACCCTTTACAGCACATAGATGTACCAATACACACACACACACACACGGGTGCACGCACACACACACACACACACACACACACACACAGTTAATGTATTGATACATGCAAATGTATGCACTGATGCACATGAGACACAGGATTATAAGGTTAACACACAATCACAGTGTTACACACACACACACACATAAATTACCACTCAAAAGGACAGTACAACAGAACATTGAAATGTGAATGTACATTTGATCATTAACACAAGCATATACATCAGTTTAACTTGGATGGATCTGGACTGCTAATGCTAATTTCTTTTTTCAAAAAAAAATGTTAGTGGCTAAACTGTAAACTGGTTTAGGAGAACTAGGGGAACGTTTTAAAAAATGCACTTGTTACAGATGTATTATGGGGTAACTTCCTTTTGAGGATGTGTCGATTTTGGTCTGGCAATCCTATAGACTTTCAGACTCTCAGATATTCAGTGTTTGATAAATAGTGTCTATACTGGCTGTGATGGACTGACCACAGGGTAACACATGCGCACACACACAGGCTTGCGTGCACACACACACACACACAGATGTGGGGCAAAGATGCTTGGGCCTAACGGCTCCATCTGCACAGATGTGAAAGCTCTGTTGATGTTATTATTGGAAACTGACAACATGTGAACACTCTATCTATTCACTAACACAATTAGCAAGTAACCACACACACACACACACACACACACACACAAAAGCCAAAAATAACTCCAACACTCCACCATCAAATCTGAGCAGCAACCTGCTGGTTTCTCTGGATAAAACATGAAAGTGATTGGAGTTTTAACTGACCTCAGGCCAGTGTTGTGAACCTCAGACAACATGTGTAGTGTGTTCTACTGGAGAATCTTTCAATGGTTTCAATCAGTTGTCACATTCCAACTGATTAGTGTTTCATACAGTTGGTCATTCAGTCTTGTACAGCACTCTTACTCTACAGTATGCATGTATAGACTGATATTCATATTCATTTGTAAGTTCATTCTGAGTTTCTTAACTCACACATTTGTAGGCTTCAGGCTGAGTGAGCCTGAAAAGAGGAATCTGTGGGAATGTCTAGAATGTCTAGTGGGGTTCACATGATGTAGTAGGGACTGGTGAACTCATGCTGGATATGAAATGTTGGTGTAAAAATGCCATAAAAATGATGGTCACATACACTGTGAGTGTGAGAGTAGAAAGTGTGCAAGATTCCAGTGAACTCTATTTAACAGTCGGGAATTACAGGATTTAGGATAATAAAGATTTTCTGTCCGCTGAAATATCCACAGCATAAAATCTTAACAACTGTTTCTATCTGGATTTTTATGAAGAGGTTATTTAATTAATTAACTCTGTGTGTGTGTGTGTGTGTGTGTGTGTGTGTGTGTGGTGATTCCTGAGTAGAGATTCTGCTTTCCTAAAGTGCTGAACCATAGCAGATAGAGCAGGTAGGCTATGTGGAAAATCTGTGTGTGTGTGTGTGTGTGTGGGTGTGTGTCTGTAGCGTGTCTGAGCTACTGTAAGAACATGGTATGCATACTCACACCTTTTATGTATGTCAGAATGCACACTCCTACATTCTGTGTGTGTGTGTGTAATGTGCCAGCGGTTACAGGCCATGCTTAATTTATTATGATCTAATACCAACAGACAGGCTGCTCAGCGGACCTGAGCTTTCTCTTCCTCTCTCCCTCACTCACACACACACACACACACACACACACACACACACACACACACACACACACACACACACACACACACACCTCTGAAACCTCTATAGTTTTCCTCTGTGGCCAGCTGGCCTTGAATTTCTACTCACACTCTCACACACACACATGAACACATCCACATCCACGTGGACACACGTCAGAATACACACTTTCCATCTCCCCAGCCAAAGGACTGACCTTGCCCTAGCTTTCCCAGAGTGTCTTCCTCTCACAGTGACCTACAACCTTGACACAAGACCCCGTACCAGGCCACTAAGGAGCTCACACTGCCAACCTGCCACTGTCACAGACCAAGGAGCACCCATAAGCCGGTGCATACAGGCTATGCTAGGCAAAGCAAGGTAAGACAAGGCAAGTTTATTTATATAGCACATTTCATACACAAATACACAATGTGCTGTACAAAAATAAAAGCAAAGTACAGTGGATGAAAGAAAGCAAAAGCACAAAAAGACAATACAATTAATAATGGCATAAAATGATTAGCATAAAAGTTAAAGTATACTGAGTATAAAAAGAAAGATAAGTGAATCATTAGGAGAAAGCATCTGAGAACATTGTGGTCTTAAGTCTAGATTTGAGACTGACAACAGTAGGGGCATTTTGGATGTCTTCAGGAAGTTGGTTCCAAAGCTGAACTTCACAACACAGTTTTGACCACAGGTTTTATCAGCAATTTTTTCTCCTGTGACCTGAGAGACCTAAGTGATGTGTATTGTCAGATAGGTAATTAGGTCCTGTCCCATTTAGTGATTTAAACACAAGCAGCAATGCTTTAAAGTCAGTGATGTGACTTTGTTCTTGTAAGAACCCTAGCAACTGTATTTTTGATCAGTTGAAGATATTTGATGGTCTTTTTAGGGAGACCTGTGAAAAGACCATTGCAGTAATCAACCCTACTGGAGATAAAGGTGTGGATAACTAAACCCTTTTTTGACATCAGACATTAGTTTGGAGATGTTTTTGATAAAATTCTGCTTTCTGTAATTGCTTTCATGTAACTGTTGAAGCTTAGATCACGGTCACTGATGACCCCAATATTTATCTTTTGTTTTTAGCCCCTTTGTGTTGAAGACAGCGGCAACCCTGAGTCTTTACTCCCCTTCAGGCAATCTACAGAACAAAAGCCAACCCATTCAGTCAATTTGCAACCATAAGCCTCCAATACTCTGAGCTATTTAAGAGTTTTGCCCATTCAAGTTCACTTGACTAGAAGGGCCTGGGATGACTTTGATTGTGAACTCTGAATCAAGCTGAGCCTAATGCAGAAGGGCTAAATAAGCATGTAAATGCAGGCATCTACGGAGAAGTCCTCAGCCCCCTCTACCCCCCAACCCGCTCCCTTGACAACCCTCTTTCTGCAGCCACTCAAGGCCTGTTTCAGGGATTAGCCAACTCTCAGTTGACATCTCTCCTGAGATTACTGCTCACCAAGCTCTGCCACAACACACTCTAGAGATGCCCCACAAAACCTGGACGTGTAGCCAAGTCTGGAGTGTGTGTGTGTGTGTGTGTGTGTGTGTGTGTGTGTGTGTGTGTCGTCAACAAGTGTATGTCTGAGTGTTTCTTTGGGAGAGTGTGCAATGTGTGGAGTCTGGAGTGTATGCATGTGCTTATACAGTATATGAGTATGTGTGTCGGCAAGTATATGTCTGAGTGTTTCTTTGGGAGAAAGTGTGACGTGTGTTTGGATTCTGGTGTGTGTGTGCGTGTTTAGATTTGTGCATGTGTGTCGGTGTGTGTTTCTTTGAGAGAGTGTGGGTATGTACAGATTGATACAAAACGTGAGTGTATGAGTGTGTGTGTGTATGCAAGAGAGTGGTACCTGTGGTCGTGGATGGCCTTTAACCAGGCACTGAAGCACCAGAGTGGCTCCCTCTCGGATGGTGTAGATTCTCTCACTGACGTTATCCTCCTTCACCACACACGCCTGCCCCGAGTGCACTATTTGAGCATTGGCAGGGGCTACAGGAGAGAGAGAGAGAGAGAGAAAGAGAGGTAAATCAAGAGTCAGACCGACAGACAGACAGACAGAATGACAAAAGCACCTCCGAAAGACAACAACTTTCTACCTACCCCACCCACCAAACCAAACGACCTTAAAAACAAAACCCAGCCTGTGTATTGAACGCCACGGCAAGCCGAGAGCTTGTGCGGGAAGCATCTGCTCACGTTGCTAAAGTCAGATTAATGACGGCCATTACCCATACAACGATCCCTGTGTTTGCACCTTTGCCGCGGGTGAACGGCCCCTTGCGACAAGCCCCCAAATGCATCACGCGCTTCGCAGAAACGCTCTACTCAGCATCCATCCTTCCCCCCAAGTCGCCATAACTCAAAGTGATTTTTCCTCTTTTAATTCGGCAGGCACGTATATTATCCATAAACACGTCCGCCTGTTTACATGCAGCGATTCCGTCGCCCGGCAGAGTAGTGTTTTATTGCCTACTGACCGGCAGTTGCGGTTTGAGTTATCGCATCCCAACTCCGATAGCAGTGATATGTCTGGGGCTGGTGACCCGGTGGAATAACTGATAACTATTTCTTGGTGAAGGCTGGTTTTATCGCCTCGTAACTTACTCGAACATTTCATCGAGGTTTATCTTTCAAGGGCATGGGAACAAAGACACAAACACGGAAAGGAGCCTTTTTTTCTTTCTTTTTTTCCATTCCTTGAAAGTCTCTGAAGAAAGCTAAAGGTGTCTGCATGCCGGCTTCAACAAAGTGCGGAGTACTGTGCTTCAACATTCTATTCCATTGCTTTCAATACAACCACGCACGCCAGCACCGAACACTGCCACGGCCACCTGTTGATTACGATTCAAGTCTATTTTGTCGGAGCCATTCAATAAAATCCATTGGCGATTCCACAGACTACTATGCTCAGTTCACTGCCTGCAGTGTGCTGCCGGTGTAGAAAGGCGAACTAAATTGTCGAATTCGAAAGTGCTCCCCAATACCGTTGGAACCGATGTGCAGAGGCCTTAAAATTGCCTACCGTATGAAGAGTAAAGAGAAATTAAATGAGATAGAGGCAATGAGAGAGAAAGAGAGAGCGATAGCGAAAAAGAGAAAACAACACAACAAAAAGAGAAGGTTAATGTGAGTGCAAATAAAGGCAACAGTGGAAGAACTAGATCAAAATTAAACAGGGAGATGGAATAGAGAAAGAGAGAGGAGAGAGGACAGGCAGGGAGGAAAGAGGAAAGCAGACAGAGTGACAGATAGCGAAAGAGGGACAGAAAATGAGAAAGGGATGAGGAAGTAAAGAGAGGCAAGAGAGAGAGAGAGCGTACAGGTGAGAAAAGGTGAGGGATGTTATGCTTGATGGAGTGGCCCATTGAGACCTGCACCAACACTGCTCCATGATGATGTGATTCTCATCGATCCACTAGTGAGGAGGAGAGGAGAGGAAAAGCCTGGCAGCCTTTCAGTACATTAACAGTTTCAAGATGCGTGCCGACACAAACCGCTTTGTCCCTCAGCCCTTCCCTACTCACTCAGTGACACACATACACATACACATACACACACTTATTCCCTAACTGACTCCCACAGTCACTCAAATAAGTGGCCATACACACAGAAACACGCACACGCACACACACACACACACACACACACAGAGTCCTTCATTTCCCCCAAACAGATTCATAAGACTGGTCCTGTGGCCCCTTCTAATATCAGTGGAAACGGATGCTAACCTGACCCCAGGGGTCACTGCTAACCAAACACCACGTGTGTTCACCCTCCAACCTCCTCCTTTTTATCCCTCATACTCCGATCTCCAGCGGCCACTCAGGCAGCATCAGAGCGTCAGGGCCTCACTAACAGCATCAGTCAGCATCCACCAGCCCTGCCTGCATAAGCTGGACTTTTGAAGATAGGGAGGTAATGGAATCATCAACAGCCCCTCAAGGAGATCTCCAGCTGGGAGAATTACACCCTGGCAGCTCATCAAGATGCCAAGATGGGAGGTTTGTGAGCATGTGGTGGTGGTGGTGTAGTGGGGGGGGCAATGTAATTGAGGTATGTGATTGTATGTTTGTGTGTGTGTACGTGTGTGTGTTATAAAACACATTTTTTTCTCCACGCACTATGAGCCACTAAGTGTCAAAATAATACAGTAATCATGTAAAGAGTGGGTGACAAAGCGTTGTTGAGCGTTGGCTTGTTGTTATTATTTATTTATTTATTTATTTTTACTTTTCAACAAGTTGTGTCTCATCTGTTACCGCAGAGCTGAGATGATGCTCTCTACACCACCAGACAGTCTGACAGATAGGTATTTTTACCCATCATGCATTCTGCCCATCTGTGGCCCCCTCTAGAGGGCAGCTCAGTTGTGGATGTGGACATGGAAGAATGATGCTCAATCACCCCCCCCCTTCCAACACACACACACACACACACACACTTCCTACTGGCTACCCCTCAGTCACAAATCCAAGCCTGTCGCCAGTAGGCCATGGCTGTTTCTCAATAATACTTGTTCAAAGATCGTATTGAGGGCTAACTAAATACACAGTCAACCCAGAGAATTGGAGAAGGTAGGTGATTTATTTCACTTAAAAAAAAAACTTGTCCATGACTGAGACAGGTCCTAGAAGAGAATCCTTGAATAAGGTTGAACGCTAAGTGCAAGTAAGTACTTGCATTTAAGCTCTGAGAAATGGATTTGACCTGGAGTATGAATCTCCTTGCAAAGTACAAGACTGGATGAATATTAAGCCTTAGGTGATGACTAAGCTGTGTATTTTTTATTTTTTTTTAGAAAAGTATTCATCCTAATTCTCCATAAAACCCTGTTTTAAATACTACAATTTGCCAGTTCAAATGTAGACTCTGAATAGGATGAATATTCAATATCCATAATTTAGATGAGCCGTCATTGCTCGCTCTTTCAATTACTTGTTTTTTTCCTATCTTAAGCTCTCTCTCTCTCTCTATGTGTGTGTGTGTGTGCATGTGTACTTTACATAAGTCATGGCAAATACACGTGGGTGACATGAGCAAGCGGGTATCTCTATGCATTTGTGTGTATAACGTATAAATGTGTATTTGCTTGTTTGTTTGTGTGTGTGTGTGTGTGCTCACTGGAACATGTGATGGAGCGAGTGGCAGTCCATCTGTGGTTGTTTTTCTAGTAAGTACAGCACAGGAAAGATGCACGCTTCTCCTCTGTTCTCAGATCGGTAGACATGCAGAGAGAGATGGAGGTGGATGAGTTGCTGTGGGCTTGTGAGTGTTTGTGTGTGTGTGTGGTTGAACATGACACAAACACAGACTACTGAAAGACAGGCGCATAAACATACACATGCATACACTTGGAGTCCAGCATCATGCTCACACAAACACAAACCCGACACATAGTCGACATGCATACAACATATGAACACACACAAACACATCAGAACATACATGATCACTAACTCATCAGCCTCTCACTCTCTCTCTTACTCCCCCCTCTCCACACACACACACACACACACACACACACAAGTACAGACTGAGGAAATGCACAGGGCATTGGACATGTGGAATTGTGCATAAAAAGGCTTCAATAGAAACACACACACACACACACACACACACACACACATTTGGACAGCTCTGCAGTCAAACTGCATCTCGTTGAGGATATCACTGGAGCACTCAAGCGCTCAACCGAGTGATTAAAGCAGTAAACTCTTCTGGCATACCAAGCCATGTTAGCACAGACTATTCTCTCTCTATCTCTCTCTGTCTCTCTCTCTCTCTCTCTCTCTCTCTCTCTCTCTCTCTCTCTCTCTCTCTCTCTCTCTCTCTCTCTCTCTCTCTCTCTCAGACCAGAGCAGGGCAGCACGAAGGAGAGTGAAGAGTAGGGTGCAGGCCAGCAGGGCTAAACAGTCAAGTGTGGAGGTCAGGCAACAAGCCAGGAAAATGAAGCCCATTGCATGAGGGGATGCGATATGTGTGTGTGTGTGTGTGTGTGTGTGTGTGTGTGTGTGTGTGTGTGTGTGTGTGTGTGTGTGTGTGATTACAGTTTTGTGTGTATGTGTGTGAGAGAGAGAGAAAGAGAGAGAAAGAGAGAGAAAGAGCCCATCCTATGTGTCCACATGTTGATATTTATATGTTTGTGATTGTTTGGAAGTCAACATGTATGATGGATGTGTGTGTGTGTGTGTGTATGACAGTGAACTACTGGGCTGTGCTGAAACGTACTTTACAAGTCTACAGTTGCAGCTCTAAAGCCCTTCCTATGTACTTCCTTTATGCCAAAATATTCCTCTATGTTCCTGTGTTTCCTTGATCCTTTCTGCGTGTATATCAAGTCTGCTTCTATATACCTTTTCTCTTTCTGTATGCCTCTCACTTTTTGTTGATCTCTCCCTTTCACACATACACATACACACACACACACACACACACACACACACACACACACGGACACACACACACACAGACAGACAGACAGTAATCCTCGACCTCTCTTTGTATGTTTGCTTTGCTTTCCTTTCTCTTCGCTGCCATCTCTCTCTTACCACAGACACGCTGACACCTCTGAATAACCTCGACGGAACTTTCCAGAAAACAGACTGTGACAAACCAGACCATCCACACTTACTCACTGTACAGTGTGTCAAAAAAGAGGCTATGAAGGATTCCATAAACTGAATTTATGACTTTAATTAGAGATATAAATGACCAAAAGTAGACAACTTGGCAGTTGGTGTCTTGACCTTTTTGGCACCTTAACATCTTCTTTTTGCTCATATTTTATCTTCAGTGTGCAGAGATGGTATTGCCAACAGTCCCATGTCTCAGTGAATTAATGGCCAAAAGCTCTTGCTCAGTGACAAAAGCCCATTGCTTTCTATTTAATCTTCCAACTGTTTATCTCTCAGCTCACACCTGCTTGTGTACATAAATCACAACAAAAATCTTGTCAAGTACGGTGGCCCCATGGGGTCAAACAACATTCATCTCCTCGAATGAGCTGGGGGTGGGAGGTTGCAGAGAAAACATCTTTTCAAAAACAAGAAAAACATGTCTCCTAATCAAACCGAATCCGCTATTGGATATCAACTAATTCAGCTAATGTGACAGCTATTGGTTTAGCCGAGGCGTTTTTATTGAGTATGTGCACGTTCCTTCTGTTCCTTCTGTCTGATTTGCTGATCGAGATGGTGAGGGGGATCGACTGCGGACCCTCCACACACAGTCAATACCTCTCACAGCATCTCAATACAGATCTGCTGGAGAGACAAACATAACAAGTGACAAGTCCCCTGACTCTGCATGCGTGTGTGTGTGTATATGTGTAGAGAGAGAGAGAGAGATAGAGAGAGAGAGTGGGAAGGAGGGCAAGCAACAATCTGTCTGGATTAGCTAGTGTTGAGCAAATATTCCTTAGCTGGTGAGCAGGTAGAATGACAAGTAATGGTGTGCATATGAGTGTGTGTGTGCGTGTGTGCGTATGTGTGCACGTCTGCATGTGTCCGGTGTAACTACAGATACTTAGGTGCATTATTAGTATGCACGCTGAATATAAAAGTGCAGTGGCACAAATTGTCAAGTATGTCTGTGTGAGTTCATGTGTGTGTGTGTGTTTGTGTGTGTGTGTGTGTCAAAGGAGGACACTTGGAAGGTCGTGAGTGCTGTCGTTAGCACAAGACATGCACAATGTGATTGATACACACAGTTACTTTATCAGATCAATCCGTGCATACAAATGTCCCTGTTGGCTAATTCACTTATCTCTCTCTCTTTCCCTCTCTAGGCACCACACACATGGCCCTCTGCTCTGCAAACATTCTCCACTCCACCCCCCCTCTGGATGGACCTGGGCCCCGGTGGACCCCATGGACTGTGAAGGTCAAAAAGCTGATAGATCACAGAAAAGCAAGAGTGCTGCCACACGCCCTACAAAGGTGCAAATATTCTCTCTCTGTCTCTCTCTCACACATACACAAACACGCAGATACCTTCACACACACACACACACAAACACACATGCTGCCATAGGCATACTAACACACACGTTCAAGGTGAAAAGGTATCCAAATAGAACAAGCAGCCTGTAATGTAACGTGCACAGGCATGACCCTGAAGAAGAACAAAAGTTTATAGTGTTGTTGTCGCTGGTAGTGCTGGCATTTGTTGTTGAATAAAAAATTGACCTCGCCAAGGTGCTGGAAAAAAATAATTACACTCTCTGAACAGCAGCAAATGAAATTAGATTTCCGAAAAAACTAAAGTGAGGCCCTGTCGCAAAGGCTCCTGTGCACAAAGCAAAGGGGCATGAAAGAGGTGGAGAGGATTAATCAGGTGAGAGGAAGAGAACAGAGTGAGGAGGAGACTCATTGAAGTGCTACTGTGCTCTCTCTCTCCCTCTCTCACTCTCTTTCTTTGCACGGTGACAGGAATCGATCCGAGCGTCGGCCATCACAACCAGGAAGAAAAAGAGTGATCACAACCCGGAATAAATGCTGCAAAGCAAGAATCAATCGACCTCTTTCTGTTTCCCACAGTTGAACTACAAGGGTAATGCTCTATGGCAGTTGACATCAGACAGGAACTTCACGTTCCTCTGTTGTTTCTTATTTTCTCTTCTTCTCAGTAACAGTGAAATACATGGACCTGGCAGCAAAGGAAACATGTGATGAGTTCTTGCAAAACTGAACCAGGGGGGTGCAGGTTCCGTAACATCATAGAAATGGAGTATGTTTATTTTGAAACCACAACACAGCATTTCATTGCTGGAAGTTTTAACTGTGATAATTGTGTATATGTCTTGATCAACTTGACAGGCACCCTTCATAACCCATGGATGGGGGGGGTCATGGGGGGGGGGGGGGGTCACGACTGAACATCCTTACCTTCCCCTGAGAACAAGTCTCCCTTTGCTGTTGAAAAGGCGATAAGAGAGAGAAAAACAGCATCCCAGGCTCAGAGTGCATCCCTCCCCTAGCTGCCTGCCCGCCTCACTTTCCGGGGGAGCGCAGAGCCACCTGCTGAGGCCGACTAAAACGCAACATCAAAACAGCCGCAACAACAAAGGTGTGCTCCTCAGCCACAACAAGCCAATCTAGCATAACACTAACACACACAGCATGAACCTGAGTGCTTGAGGAGGTCTAGCAACTGTCATTGAATACACAGATGTTACAAAAAAGGCACTGCAACAGTTATTAACGTGATTTTTTAATGCTTCTGCACTATATGTATATCATATTGTGTACTGTATATTGTCTGTACTATTAAAACTATGTTCATATTCATTAGGCTTTGAAATCTGTGTGTGTAACTGCAGCAAAATCACTATCTTCCTTCAAGTGGAATTATGTTACAAATACAGAGGATTTTTTTCACACCATTGTTGTTAGGTGCCTAACACCCCCGTTCCATAAATATGCAATGCCGTGTAGGTATGATATGTATTTCTAAGACATTAAGCGCAGAATAATCAACGCAGGCTAAAAATACTGTCTTCCCGCAGTAGCAACACAACTCAGGCAAATGGAGGTGTGAGCAGAAACACTAACTGAGAGATGGGTACTGAGATGGATGTCGTGGTGGAAACACAAACCCCGTTCGAGGATCATGCTGGACAGCGGCTAGTGAGTGAAGCATTTGGCAAAGGACTTTGCATTAAAAAAAGGAGGTCCACAAGCACTGTAGGTCTCACCTACTCACTTCATACATAGTAGCGTGAAATAATGTCAAAGACACATAACGGATACTTCAGATACCCAATTCATTTTTCATTAGGCTGGATCTGACGCCAGCAAGCCTGAAACCAGGGGAGCCTTTTTTATGCTGCTCTAAGAGAGGGGGACCAGGAGCCGCAGCAGCGCCAGAGAAAACCAATCAGAGTGGACACAGAAGTAAAGGGTTTGGCGGAGGTCACCTGCCAGGCATGTATTTTTCATCCCCCCCTATTCATCCAAATGGGTTACTACACCAACCATATATATATGTAATCAGTGGGCCATATGGAGTCATGCAGCACAGAGAAGTGTGTGTGTGTGTGTGTGTGTGCGAAAGTAATGATCGACTCTGTGGAGAGGGCTCCTACTGCAGGGATTCCCCAGGCCATTGGACTGAGATAACAGAGATGAAGGGTGGAGTGGGAGAGTGGGTGGAAGATGGGGGCAGGAGTGGGGGTGGGGGTGGGGGTGGAAGGGGGTGAGAGAGTGATATGAAGGAATCGGGGAGATGACACTTTTTTGTAGAAAAATGATTTTTTTTTTAGATTCGTTTTTTTTTTTGTTGGAGAAACAAGAAATCCACTTGGTTATTTGGTTGTGTTTGTGTGTTTGTGTGCATGCGTGTGTGTGTGTCCGTGTGCCAATGGGTGTGAGAGTGTGTGTGTGTGTGTGTGTGACAAAGGCTTAGTGGCACAGGACAGTCTAGCTCCTCTTTCTTGATGGGGTTTCACAGCAAGAACACTCTCTGGCCTCTTTTTCATCGCTCCACTCTCAGCCTCCAGTTACCCACGAGGGCAGGAGACTGCCTACTGAACACACACACACACAACACACACACAAACATACATACATTCCAACACAAATACACACACACACACAAGTGTGAGCATATAACACACAGAAAATCACACACTCCATGGTGCCAAGGCCCAAGCAGGCTGTGTTAAATCAGACTGTGGGAGAGAGTGGATTAGGAGAGGCCTGTTCAAACAACACAAAGAGCTGTGCCAACCGTGCCTCAAGGGCAGCAAAGAGAGAGAGAAGGAGAGAGAGAGAGGTGGAGGTAAGAAGAAAAGAGGGAAACAAAGTGGAAAAGGGCACGGAAAGGGGGAAGAGAAAGGGAGGGGGGAGGGCGGGAGAGGAGTGTCAGGCCTGGGGCAGAAACGGGCAGGGAGGGGGAGCTGGACATCACGCTGTGGCACTAAAATACGTTTTTGTTCGCACTGGTTACATCATGACTGGGCTTCCTGCCTCTCTCCTCCTCTGCTCTGTTTGGTGCTCACCCCATCTCTCTCTCTCTCTCTCTCTCTCTTTCCGTCTTAGTGCCACTCAGCCAGGAGCCCTTAGCAATGCCACCTCTACCAAAGTAATACCAAAGCACAGTTCTTTGCACAAATGTCACAACTCGCAACAAGCAACCTGTAAACACACACACACAGGATCTCTCAGCCTACTGACGTCAGTTGTGTCAATGGCATCGCCACAAGGACGCCTGTGTCAGACTCTGCGAAGCAGGCCACAGTTTCGTCCTCATTGGCACCCTAGGTAAGGTGAAGGAGGGAAGGCAATAAAACATCCTACCCAGAAACCCAGGCCGTCAGGCATCTCTAACACGAGAGGTCGGACTGATTACACCTCCATGTTGGAGCCCCTGGTGGTGGAGGCTGGGCTCTTCTCAACCCTCCCCTGGAGGAAGAGAAGGAGTGGGGGGGCGGGTGACAAAGGCGCCCTGATTGCGGAACAATTAGAGATGAGAGGGGTGGGGAAGGTGGGACAGGGGTGAGTTTGGGGGGAGGGGAGGGCGTTATCGGAGAGGAGCTGGAAAAGAAGAGGCTCAGTCCACAGCAGGGGGTTAGGCACTAATGACAGGAGAGGCTCTCATCAAGACCTTCAGAGAAAGAGAGAGAGAGAGAGAAAGAATAAGTGAGAGAGAATGAAGGAGAGGAAGGGAGAGTTGCAACTTGTTTGTGGTCGAGTCCTCACCCATGCTGCGAAGGGATGATGAGATTCCGCAGACAGTGAGATGAAAAAAGCAGGCAGAGGCTTTAGATCTTTGCCTTCGACTGACAGAGGAGAGACAGCAAGATCGAGTGAAACAGAGTAAGAGTGGTTGAGAGAGAGAGAGAGAGAGAGAGAGAGAGAGGGAGAGAGAGAAGAGGGTGAAGATGAAACGAAAGCGAGGCAAGGACTCTCGTGACTGACTGGCATTCTCTTTGAGAGGAGTGCGCAGGGGGAGAAAAAAAATAAGCAAGCAACTGTCATGTCTGATACAGGATTCTGTTGCATGAGCTTGCTGGGTGTCAGCTATCTTTATTAAGACGCCAGTCGAGGAGCTGACCAGAGGTGAAGATCAAATCCAGGTTCAAAACTTTTGGGTTCGCCTGAGCGGTTCAAGTCGACCATGTGTGTCAATTGTTTGTGCGGATCTATTAATTAGTGTGATCCTTCGACACAACAGGTGAAATGGCTAGAGAGCTAAGCTAGCTGGGAGCTTGTGTGATACCAGCATGCATGACAGGCCTCTCTCTGGACTCTCAATGGACTGTTACCCCTCTGACACTGGCCTGTATGTGGTGATAATTGGTCTTCGGTCAGGTCAAAACGCAGCAAGAGAAGCAATTCATATATATAGCACACACACAATTTGTGTATGTGTGTGTGGGTGGATGGATGGATGCATTGTATGTAGATTAAGTATTGAGTATAGTAAATAACAATGTTTATAGAATGGTTAACTTAAAACAATAATGTCAACTTAAAACAATTCAGAAAAAAATTGAAGTGCAGTGAATGCGGAGCTATTTTTTAAACCCCTCTAGATCTGTGCATTCCTCACGCTTCAATCAGACATTCCCTTCAAATCAATATGGGCCAATGGCAAAGCACAACCACTTCAATCCAATGCTCAAACCCACATGCAATACTGAAAGGCTAGGGTAGCATTCACAATGTAATGAGAGCCTGTCAGAAAGCACACAAGAGCTGGACAGAACCACTGGAAAAAGCTAATGCCCATGTACTCAACATCTCTGGTACTTTTTTTCTCAGAGCTGATGGAACAGAAGAGGTTGTCAACATAGTGAGTTTCGTGGAAAGGAAACCGTGTAAGTGGGGTTCAAATAAAGAGTATCTAATTTAATCAAAATAACGGTAAGGAAAAGATTGAAAGGCTCAGAATGCTTCTTGAAGGAAACAAAAACATGATCTATGTGATAATTTCAAGTCGCTCTTTTGCACATTTTAAGGTGAAGGGAAGTCACAGGAAAACAATGAAAAGGAACAGGAAATAAACAGAAAGCCTGTAAGCCATTGTCCACTTTTAGCACAACCAGTGAATTTCGGGAATTGTATATAATATTATATTATATATCATTTCAATCTCGGCTTTAAAAAACAAAAAGTGAGTTGGCACACCAACTATTAGTCTCTTCAGTGGCTGGAGTGGAGGGTGACTTAAATAAAAGATAGAAATTATTATATTTGTGTATCTGGGCCAGAGGCGCTCACTGGGAGCAGCTGTACTCTTTAAAATGGGGAGAGGCCATGAGCTGGCATGGCCTGTTGTGTGTGTGTGTGTGTGTGTGTGTGTGTGTGTGTGTGTGTGTGTGTGTGTGTGTGTGTGCGTGTGTGTGTGTGTATGTGTGTGTGTGTGTGCGCGCGTGTGTATAAGTGTGTGCTACAGTGTAAAATGTTATGTAGCACATAAGAGTAACGCCAGGGTTTTTAACTCAGATGAATTAATTGATGAAACTTAATTGTAACTGTGTGGCACGTGCTCTGTCAGATCAGATGTTCGGACTATCATATAAACAGCACTTAATATTGACTCCTGTGGAGTTTGTTTGGGCTCGCCCCAGATCCTTACTGTGCTCCTTCCATGCAAAGGAGAGAAAGAAAGAAAGACAGAAAGAAAAGATTAATCCCACTGAGTGAGTTCTAACAAATGAAGCACACTGTCTGCTTAATAACAGAGTATGCTGTAATATAACACCAGAGGAGCAGAACAATGAAAAACTAGTCATGAGGGGAGAGATTTTAGTCATAACAGACATCTTCAGAAGATAATGAATCTTGTCACATATTTACAGTTCATTTCACAAGTTCATTCTTCCCATGAAAACACATTCATCTGCTATAAATTAGATGGGATAACATCTGTTCCAGGAGCATCTACCCAGCCGTGTAGAAGTCTATCTCTATTGTTTTCACTTCAGAGTCAGACCTTAGCTAAAAAGCATTTGCACTTAAAACCTCTCAAAAGTTTATCTACAATGGCAAGCCAGTAGTGCAGTCTTTCATTTAGTTTCTCTCCAGTATTTTGGTTCTTTTTTGGGATGAGTTTCACTTAAACTTTCTTCAAAAGCGCTGTCACATAATGACACACTACACTACACTAGGCCTGCTAAGAGACTCATCCCCCTTTATAAACCAATGGGGGGGCAGAGCAGCTTAGTCTGATTCTGTCTGCTTCAAAGCACATTAACCTAACCTGCACTGATCCCCACCCAACACACACACACACACACACACACACACACACACACACGTAAGAACACACATCTGTAGGCACACACATGTACACACGCACGTGAACACATACACACGCGCACACACATGCACGTGCACACACACACACACACACACACACACACACACACACACACACACACACACACATACACAAACCCCTACAGAAACATCTGTTTAACAGCACTACAACAATGCTGTGTGAGGCGGGCACATGAACAGCTTGTCGGGTTTAAAAATAGCGGCGGGGCAGCGGCGCTTCTAAAGCGCTCAGCGCAGCATCACCCAAGGTGAAGCATATGCTTTCCACTTTCATCCACTTTTCTCTCCCCTTCCCTCACTCTCTGTTTTTTTCTGTCTTTTCTTTCTCCCTCTCTCTCTCTCTCTCTCACACACACACTCTTTCTCTCAGATAGTGAGAGGAGATTTGGCAGAGGGTGTGAGCGGAGTATCCTCCTCCCTATCAACACCGCGACCTCCCTTTGGTTTTTGTGGGGGCTGGCACACGTCGGGGCGCTGTGGCAGGTAGCTCTGCCAGACGGACAGAGAACACAGCGGCTGGCCGTCTGGCTGGCTGGGAGGACCGGCTGGCAAAGCCGCTCCTCACTGGCACGTGCCAACGTGCGAATCCACTGAGCAGAGCGAGTGAGAGAGAGAGAGAGAGAGAGAGCAGGTTAGTGGTCCAATAGGTGTCTGATAGGTGAAAATGGAAGAAATTCAAATAATGTAGCCAGGCTTTTTTGTTTTGTTTTGCTTTGTTTGTTTATTTGTTTGTTTGTTAACTGTAGGACAAAAGGATGTGAGTAATGCGTAGCAATATGAATAGCAGAAAAAAGTAAATAGACAGAGTGAGGCAAGAATGAGAAAATGAGACATAGAAAAGAAAAAAAGAAGACAGAAATGGATATACTAAGATGAAGAAGGGAATCATCAATGTAATACACCACTATAAATGAACCGCTATCAAGTCCAGACCCCTAACTAATTGATAAATAATGCTTAATTAATGTGTCACACTAAATATATTACAGCTCTTCGCCATGCTTATAAAGAATTAATCATGATTGCTCTATTATCCAAACGACAGCAGCCGTGGTAGAATAATAGCTTTTTTCCCCCTGTCTGTCTTTCACAGGGGGAGATACAATGGGCTTTGTCAAGAGATGTCATTTGCATGCTCGCCCAACAGTAGGCTAGTGCTGCTGATTCGGATACAAAGAGAATGAGTGAGGAAGGGCTGGTTTTTGAAAGTGCTCACATGCAACCTTCTCTCTCTCCCTCTCGCTCTCGCTCTCACTCTCTTTCACTTTCTCTGATGCATGTGCTCCCTAGTGAACAGACACACTTTTCTAGAGTAGATCTACAGTATTTTGAAATACACCTGGTCTTTCTCTGGCTCTCATTAACCCACTAGGCCTTGGCAGGTGTGCCTTACTGTAAGGCTCTGAGCGGTGCACTCCACTCCTATCTGCTGTCTTACAGCATAGCTGCCCCTCTCTCTGCTGAACTGAGCACAGCACTCATTGCCCACTCTGTGCCCCTCCACTGAGTTAATCCATGATTAGTCAGGCCTATCTCTCTCTGTGTGTCTGTGTCTGTGTGTGTGTGTGTGCATATTTATCTGGTGTGTGTGTGTGTGTATATGTGTGCTTGTGTCTCTATATGTGTGTCTGTGTGCTTGTTTGTGTGTATGTGTGCTTGTGTATGTTTATGTGTCTGTGTGCTTGTTTGTTTGTGTGTGTGTGTGTGTGTGTGTGTGTGTGTGTGTGTGTGTGTGTGTGTGTGCTTTATCAGTGCTGCCAGTTTGGGGCAGCAGTGTGTGTGTGTGTGTGTGTGTGTGTGTGTGTGTGTGTGTAAGAGCCCTCGGATGAGTGCCAACTGATGCTGTGGGAGTATGGGTGCCACACAGAGACTGCCATTAAAACGAGACCCCGCCCTGCCAAAAAAACATCTCTAGAACGCACACACACACATACACACACACACACACAAATGTCATCTTTTCATCTCTCATGCCTAAAAAAATGTTCTCTCTTTCTCTCTCTCCCTCTCACACACACACAAATGACACATCTTTCTCTAACTCTCTCTGTCTCTCTCTATCCCTCTCTTCTTCTTTCGTTCATACTCACAGTCCGTCTTTCTAGTGGTCCACCTCTACCAAACCCAGCTTATTTTTTCTCTCATCTGCGTGTCTGAGATTGCACTGTCACAGTGGATGGTGCAGGTCTTTCCATCAGTCGCCACCATCACTGATGGATGCACACCCATGACACTCTAATGCACAAACATCTCATCTCTCCCTCAAATACACAGCAGACCCCAGAAACCACTCAGCGCCAGTCAGGTGCATCTCTCTGTATCTCTCTCTGCATTTCTCTATCTCACTGTTCTTCCCTTCTCTCTTTCGTCCAATCTCTCTCTATCTCTCTCTCTCTGTCTGTCACTAATATGCGTACATACACATCTGCCACTCAGGTAGATCTCTCTCAATCTCTCCATCTCTCTTTCCTTCATTGGTTTTCTTTCTCCCCCTCTCTCAACCTCAAGATAGTTACACTCTCTCACTTCCCCATATATCTCTCACTTTCACACACAGACAGACAAACACACACAAACACACACACACACTCGCAACTATCAGGTGCACCTACCTATCCATCTCTCCTCCATCCAAAAGTCTATCTCTTTTTCCCCTTTACCCAACCCCCCCTCCCACACACAGACAGAGCAGTACTCCACAGCTGTGCAGCATGGTGTGTAGTTTGTCACTTTGAGGTGTTAATGTAATACGTGTGGCGTGCCCACGGCCCAAAACACCGCTGTGCCTGTGAGGCCGCTCACATCTGTCTGAGCATCCCAGCTAGTTACAGAAGATCTCAGAGTTCTTCTACTATCACAGTAAAAGAAAGACAAAAAAAACTTGTAATAAGCTTTCAGACCACAGACACTTTTTTAAGCTAATGTTTTAATAACAGGTGTCTTTGTTTTTTATGACTATTCAATTTTCAACAAGCTTTATTGCCATGGTGATGTAACAACACTGCTAAAGTATTGCAATGGCTACACAATACTGATACTGACAAGATACATAGACAGTAAGAATGGATTCGTCTTTTCTTATCCAGTGACTTTCTGAACACTTCTTCACAGAACTCTTTCCAATTACCTGTCGCTCCTGTTTTCCCCGCCTTGCCACCACCTATGCCATCAGTCTTTAGCGCTTCCTCATCAGTTCTGGCCATGAAACAGACCCCAACTTCTGATAAGCTGATAAACCTCACACTGATCTGAGAACAGGGCTTTGGCAACAGTAGTAAGAGTGAGGGTGAATTATTTCAAGTGCATGCGCCTGGGCACATCATAAAGTCCATGCTGATTTTGAAGGGTCTGTTTCAGGACTCTAAAATAGCAGTAAAAGTGGTGGTGTTAAAAATATTTCAAGAGCACGCTGGAGCACATAATGAACCTAACACTGATCTCAAAACAGTACTCTTGTAACAGTAAGAGGAGACTGTAGATAATTTAAACTACTTGCCAGATCGCATGCATAAAACCTACTGATCTCAGACCAGGACTTACTGACTGGTGTTACCGTTAGCGTGTATCTACGATGTGTTCATCCTGACCCAGGGAGGCTGAGGATGACTGACACACTGCCCAAGGGCCAGCATCTCTTCCCAGGGCTGGTGTTGTGCAACCACCCTCCCTCCAGTTTTCTCAAACTCAACTCAACTCAACAGCGAAGGGGAAACAGA